>VZTF01005798.1:80629-208053 GCA_013397755.1 Cnemophilus loriae
GTGCTTTTTTTTTTTTTTTTTTTTTTTAGGGCTTTCTGTGATGGTCATGAAATACAGCTGGGAGTAGATGTCTGGGAGTACAGAGAGATGAAGATGCATGGCACTGGGAAGTTTTGGGTGTCTGAGTTGACATCAAGGGCCTCTTGTTTTTGAGTCTTTGTTATAAGTTATTGCATACTTAGAGCACAGTTCCTGTTTGTCATCCACACAATTTAGTTTAGGGATTTCTCATCTAAGTCCCAGCCTTCTTGCTAAACACTGTGAAAGTCATAGCCCATCCCTCCAGCCTCCCTACCTGTCTCTGTCTCACTTTCAGTGCTGTTTTATTTACTTTACCATTGTAAACCACTTCATAGGTATTTAATAACCTGCTTTTAATCATCTTGTCCAGTGAGCTGTAGTCTTCTCATCTGGCTTTTTATCTAACCTCCTTTTACTAGTCTCCAGAGTTTTTCCTCTCAGATCTTTTACTAAGGAGTGGTCAGTCCTTCTCTCATCCAATTCTGCTGTAGCTGGTACTCTCCTGCCAGTGCTCAGTCATGGTTTTCATTCTTAGTTCTCTCTTGATTTTTTCCATCCAGTCCATCTTTTTGTCCACTTTACATTCAAAGCAGACAGCTCCTTCTCTTGCTTGAGTCCAGCAACAGTGGATGGGACTGAGAACACACGTGAAAAGCATTCATTACTGTTGCTGAGCAAAATCTGCTCCCAGCTGTCCCATGACAGACGAGAGCTGCAACTGGAGAAGCCCTGTGGCTGTGTGTAGAAACACACGTCACTGCAAGTGCCTCTTCTGGAAATGCAGCTCTGGACTTTGCTCCAGGTGAATGTAAGGAAATGATGCCAACACAGGTTTATAATTTGTCTAGTTTCTCATAGAGGTGTTAGAAATGTAATTGATGTGAAGATAATCTCCCTTCAAAATCTTCTATTAATATAAAATCATTAGATTCCCAGACAATTAAAAGTGGAACTTAGAAGAGGGACTGTCAGGTGACTTTAATATCAGAGAACTCTATCAACCTGTCTTACAAGGGAGACCTTATTGCTGCTGCCTTATGTAGAGGGGACTTTCGAGAAAGGTGGGGAGAAACATTTTACCTGTAGTGATAGGACAAGGGCTAACATATTTAGATAAAAAGAAGGTAGATTTGGATAAGAGGTAAGGAAAGAGATTCTTTACTGTGAAAGTGGTGGGACAGTGGAATAGGTTGCCAAGAGACGTTGTGGATGGGGCATTTCTGGAAGAGTTCAAGGCCAGGTTGAATGAGGCTTTGAGCAACCTGGTCTTATAAAAGGCGTCCCTGCCCATGGTATGGCATTGTACTTGATGATCATTAAAGGTAACACAAATTACTCTATGATTCTATAGCAAACTAATGGTCTTTGACACTTGTAAGCAGTTCCTGGTGCTTTATCTGTGCTGTGCCAGCCAGGCTTTTGTTCTGATTTTGTTCTATTCAGTTTATTGAGAAATTAGAGTTCCTGGTTTACACTTTCAGAAGGGATAATATTTGTTAGGAAGACTCCGCACGTATAGTCTATAAATTAGTTCTTCCTCATGACTTAAAAAATATTTCATAGAAACTAGAAATGGTCTTACCCCCTGTTCAAATCACTAGGACTTCTCAACAGTGTCAAAACTTGCTGATTTTATGTGCCTTTATTGGAGAAAATTGATTTGTCAACCTTTTTGCAGTTCTAGTGTGTCATTTATCAAACAGTTTGGAAAGAAAATTAACAATTTGTAAATAAACACAAAGCAACTGTGTTCTTGTTCACACTTGGTTATCATTGGATAATAATTGCGATAAGTACAACTGCCACAGGAAGAGTAAGTACGTGACTGTAGAGGCTTATGAAACCTTAATTCTCTGTTACAAATTGGTAGTTTCTTGGGTTTTCTGCTATACATTTCTTTTTCCATTACAAATATATATATATGTATATGTATATCTATCTATATGTGTGTGTCTGTGTACATATATATATAATACACATATATGTATATATAAATATAAAAATATATATACTCCTACATTATAATAAGTTGGGAAAAACTGTCTTTAATACAGTGGCTTGAAGGGAGCTTTGACCTTGCACATCATTGCTTATCAAAGCATACCCAAAGCTGACGAAAGGTAAGTGAACAACAGCTCGTAATTCCCTGCTCTATCAATATTTGTTTAGAGCATGTTGTCATGAGAGTCTCATGCACCTTGGGACAAAGGCCATTACTGGAAATGTACCCTCCCTTGCACTTTGAGTAGCTGGTGAGTATGGTTTTAACACAGTTTAGCACAGGGGACCTTCTGGGATATACTTCTTGGGTCTTGAGTCACTTTAACAGCATGGTGATGTCATGTAATTGTGAAGATGTGTTACTGTCAAAGATACTTGTTACCCCTTTATTAACTGAGAAATGAACGTGGTTTCACTGCAAGGCACTTGTCAGCACTCATGAAGTTTGTGCTAGAATAAATGGGTGGGAGCGTTTTTATTATGTTGAGTTTGTTTTGTGTACTTTTTTTTCTCCATGGGAGTTTCAAAATTCAGATGGCAAATATGTTTTTAGTGTGTGGCTTATTTTAATTATACGGCATGTATCTTGGGGGAGAAGGTGAGGGATGGTTGTTTATGCCACATGTCTGACACAAATATATGGATTTTTTTTTTAAGGAGCAAGACCAACTTGGTTTTGGAAGGGAGAAGAAATAAAAATGCCCTAACTTTAAAAATCAATATGTCTTGTAGGGGTGACACAATACTTAAAATATCCTTTGAAGAATGTGGCCAGTGCAAGTATTCTTGGAGGGAGGGTGAAGTTTGGGTCAAATGAAACAACGTGAAGAATTTAATTTTAAAAACTAATTTAATTTTTGATTCAGAAGAGCTGATGCATTATCTCTCAGTGCTTTAGCCTGCCCTCAGGCTAGCCACCTGTTTTCTTGGAAACTAGGGAATTACCTGCGTACTAAGTTACAGCAAGGCTCTGCTTTAGTAGTGCAAGACCAGGCCTGTGGGTATAATAAGCATTTTTGATGACTCATTTCAACATGACGAAGCCCTTTATAATTCCTCCATCTGCATCTCATTCTTAAAATCTTCTGTGCCATCTTAAGTGGTCTCTCTTGCTTATTTTCCTGATCTTAAGTGGTCTCTCTATTTCCTGCTCAGTTGGCTGGCCTTGCTGGCAGACTTGTTAGGTACTACGTGAGGGTTATCACTAATGCCCTTGCTCTGTGTGTGTCCAGCAAGGAGCCTAGGAAATGAGAGATTATGGGCAGCACCTGTATAATTTTCTGTCTCTCCGTGAGCAAGGATCCATTTTATTTCACTCTGTATTTAGGAAGTCTGTTCTATTCCCTCCCTTACCCCATCTACCCCAAGATTCTTGCAGATTTTTGAAAGTCTGGCCATGGAAAATATGTTCTTCATAAGCCTATTGTGCTGATGTGTTATTATGTTGTTACTACTTGAGGTGCCAGTGTGGGTGGCATAGTAATTTATGGCATTTTGGAGTCACTGTGCTGGCAGAACATTTAGGTAGTATTGGTTGTTTTAGGGGATCTCTTAGTAGTTATTGGGTACCATCCTGATTTTCCTGACCTTCTGCCAGCAGTGTCCTGAGTTTGTTTCTGTGTTTGGCTTTTAACTCTTTGTGTATTTTCACTTTTCACAAAAGCAAGATCCAGGGATGGGGCTGGAGATATGACAAAGAAATGTGGTTAAAGGTCTAGGTTAAAATGTTAGATATTCCCAGTGCCTGAGGGGTAGAAACATAAATGGTCCAAACCAGGCTTCATGCTGACATAGAATTACAGAGGTGACTCCTGTTCACTGTGACCTTGCAGTGATAGAGGACTTGTGAATTTAACAAAACAGTTTGCTCTAGGCAGAATGTAAAGCAGTGTTTCTGTACTTGTGTTGACAGTTGTTTAGCCTGTGGTGCATCTATCTTCAAGTGTGCCTGCAGCTACATGAAAAACACATGTTAAGGTATTAAAATAAAGCAATTGAAAGTCAGGAGGTGATCCAGTTTGGACTTCTGTTCAGTCTTAATTCAGCATTCTTGTGCATATGCATTTTGAAAAGGATTTAGTTATGACATCATATTCAGTCTTTCTATGGTGCACTCCATGGAGTGTGCTCATGAAAACACAGATGATCTTGTACTTGCACCTCTACTTCCATGTACAGATATACTTGAAATACCACTATTTATCTAGTACTGACTTCTTATCCTGCTGCTGTTGAAGACTGGGGAAGAACTCTCTCTGCATAGATAGAATGCAGAGAAAGGGATGCACAGATTACTCACAGCTCATCAGCACAGCCACTAGTTTAGGCTGAGTTTGTAAAATTGTCTTGAAGAGAGTTGAAATTTATTTTCAGTATGGGTTTATTACAATTCTTGTCTAGTTTGTACCTCTATGCTGGAAGGAATATAGGGTGGAGTGTATAAAATAACAGCTCCTCTTCAGGTAATCTGAATCATTACATAGTGAATCACAAACATACTGTGTGGCCACAGTGTTGTCTTGCATCAAAGAAGGTTGTTGTCTGTGATATACTTACATGTAGTTTGTTTACTGCTCCATTAAGCACCAATATATTATTTGTTGGATATTCTTTACTCCAAATCTTCCCTAAAGAAAACCGAACAAAGTCCAGAGATGATGTAAACAACTGGAACAACTCAAAGAAAGTTTGTATTCTAATGTCTGTTTAGTCTAAAGAAGATCATGGAGAGACATGATGACGTACTTAAAATTTGTCCAGGGCTGTGGTGTATTTTCCGTGTTCACTGAGTAGGCTGAAGGTTGGCAAGGCTAGATATTAGGAAAAATATTTTAACAATCAGCACCAGTTCTATTGAGCACTCATTTTCTAGAGACTCTGTAGGATGTCCATCACTGGCACTTTTAAAGTTTACACAAACAGGAACAATGTAGGTATGTCTAGTTCATCCTGGCAGGAGAATCAGGTGATGCCTTGAGCACAGAAGTGATGCCTTGAGCACAGAAGTAATGCCTCCAGCACAGCCATTAGTGACTCTACAACAATGTTTCTAGCTGAATAAAATCCCAGTCCTTTATTGCACTGACCTCGGTGGTCTTTACTTTTATTTGGAATCTGAATACAATAAGATTTGATATAGTGTTCTACCTTGTTAGTCACCCTCAGTGGTTTCACAGAGGTGTACCTCTGTTCAGAAAAAAAAAAAAGCTACTGAAATGCTTTCTAGACCCTGTCTCATCTGATTCTGGCTAGGAAGACTTCAGATCCTTAGGTCGTGCTCAACATTACTGAGCAATCGTGAATCAGGCAACAAGGAGGAATCTTGCTGAAATCGTCATGTTTTGCCTTTTGGGAGAGAAGTTTGTTCAAGACCCCGTGCATTCTTGCTTCCCCGCCACACAGAAGACTACAGTTTTCCCAATCAAATGAAAGGCTGGCAGCCCAGAGGGAGAAGCATGAGGTGGGGCACCAAGGAAGACCACCACCAACTAGGTTTCAAAGTAGCAGTAGACATCTAAGGAACCCTATGGGATTTGTACCTATTTTGAAGAGCTAGACCACAGGTGTGGAAAAATGCCAGTCACAAACCACAAAGTTTGGTGAATGCTGGGAATAACTGCTTTTTGAGTCTGAGATAAAGAGCATGAAGAGAGTGACATTGAACCACACACCTGGTCACCTTCAAAGAGCAGTACCTCATGCATCTACTTCCACCAACCCTTCCATGTTTCTCAGTTTACTAGAAGTATACATATTTTCGAGTGTTTTTATGCTACCCCAGTCTTACTACCCCTCGCATCACATTTCTCAGAATTTTTGACTCCTTCTAGCTCATCTGTAGGGGATGCCTATGGAAAAGGAATTCACAAATCAAGTGGAAAAGCAGTGATGTATGAGTGATGACTTGGTGGTACTTTTTTCCTTTCCCTCTCAAGATCCCTTTATCTTCTTGCCAGAACTACAACATACTGTGCAACATTTAAGTAAATCCACAGCAAATCCACAGAGGAGAAAAATGTATGAGGAGAAATTGTATGTGGAGAAGTAGGGATGGGCTGAGGAGGAATTGTGTGAAAGGAAGAACAGTCTTCCTCAGAAGAGTCTCCTGAAACCTACACCAAGTTAAAACTGTAAGCTTGCTTTAACCTAAGCCATAGTCAATAAAAGGCAGGTGATGCTTTACTGCTGAAGTGAACAGCCGATAGAATGTGAGCTGTGATTTGGGCAGTGCAATTCTGCACGTGTCAGTTTCAGATGGTGTTGGTTTCGATTACCTCAGCTTTATTGACATTATGTAATTATCACAGTGTAGAGAAGTCCTGAGACAGCTGTAGGGATTGATGAACTCTGAGAATTGTTGATGGTTCCTTGAACTTAGAGTTTGCCCAAGCAGTAACGCCATTCTCAGTTGTGAATGAATGCCAAGAGTCAGCATCCATTTAATGGCAACAGTGAAATCCTGTGCACACCAATTAAGCACTTGCTAGTGCTGGGATCTGTCTAATCAGATAATCTTTTTAGATTCCAAATGATATTTGCAAAGAACAAAATAGAAATTAATTCTGAGAGCTTCATGGAAGGTCTCTGTGCCAAGATTTTAGTTCAGTTGAACAGATAAACATGTGACATTCATTCATGACAGGGTTTACTGATGTAAAAATTATATGAAGAATATGGACACTGTAAAGTAAAGGAGAGCTAAAGGACAAAATTCCTAAATCTGAAAACTCTCCTACTCTAAACAGTTTTTCTCTTTGTAGTTGCTTCATCAACTTTCTTTTTTTAGGACTTGTCTCTTACTCATCCTTGAAAATGGATACTTGTAATAAGTAATTAAAAGCCATAACTTTTAGGAAAATATGATGTATTGAATCACAATATCATGTTCTAAAATGGAATGAGTCTAAGGTTTGTACTGCATCTGTTTATCTCCCCATTTTTATTCTTCAGCCTTTGGAAGTTTATGATAGCTGCTAGTCTGAATTGCTCTGTAAGCTGCAGGTATGAAATACAACATTTTGGCCACATCTCCTAACTAATTGTGAAAATTTTAACAGAATCATGCATTTATTAACTTCTGACTGTGAATTTGACCTGTCTATTCAGCTGGTATGTCAGCATATCCATGTTATGTATATATGTTCTTAATTTATCAGTGATCTAAATAAGATATGAACAATTGTAATTTTTCTAGTCATCATGATAGTGAAATATTGCAACTGCCATCTGGTAGAAGGATGGGGGAAAAAGAAAAATACTTGAAAGGCCATAGGTTTTTTTTTCTTTACAGTGTGCATCAACTTGTACTATCCCATACCATCCCTGTGGGTTGGTCCACAGGATGGGACAACTACATAAAAATCATGCCATATTTATCCAAAGAAAGGCAGAATTTTAACAGCATCAGTTCTCCAGTCTAGTTGATGTCATGCCTGTGTTCATGTAAAAGAGGGAGTGTTTCAGATATGTGCTTAAAAAGTCCAAGGGCACTGAGTGGATCGGGCAGTTCATGTGGCAACAGTCCTGGTTTGTGATATTTAAAGGATGCATGACATTAGAGTTCAAAAGGCAAGTAGCAGAAATTATTGTTTTGGCACTGTCTGTTTTGGCAGGGACTAATGTCTTGACTATTGTAGTTTTATGCTCATAGATTAATATCAAGGAAGTTAAGCAACACACATACCAATGGCTCTTGCAAGCTATGCTGAACAGGATTAAAGTTAACTTCTACAACTGGGCATCACATACAAAATGGTCACATTAACAATGTAGGCTTTGATAAGAGTCCAGCAGTATTTATGGCACATGATAGAAAGTATTGAATAACATTTGTATAAGACCTGACTAGGCACCTGGGAACACTTCAGTCTTTTCACGACTTGTTCTACACAACTACGGGCTGGAGTCAACCACTCAAACACTCTGAACCAGGTTCAGACATAAAAATCATGACACAAAGGACATCCAGCAGGTAGGAGACTTGTGAAGTTTCTTGACAAGCGATGCTGGGCTTACAAGAGGTGTCCATAAATTCCCAGGAAGATGGTGCAACTCTTGAAACAGAGATCCACTGTGGATTACTAAAGAGACAAACCATAACTAACTTGTGAATTTCTCTGAGCGGAATGTTGTATTTGAGTGAGAGAGTAATGGGAAATACCATTTATATTTGTCATCCTCTTTTTCTTTTCTTTCCATCTGCTTAGGGTTATTGTTGTGGTTGGTATCCAGGCCAGTGGGTCTTCCTTTGAATAGTTTGGTCATTTGCCATAGTTCTCAGGCTCTTCTGAGGTATAAGTTGAACTTCAGTATGGCCATGTGTCATTATGGATGTCATTCAGATTACACTCTGATGTCCTCTACTGCTTCTCTGTGTCTCCTTCTGCGTGCCAGCAAAGCCACAATTTGCTGATGGAGAGGACTCCTGGAGCCACTCTGTGCTCTACAGGGAGACCAACTGTGTCATTCATTGACAGGATCTGCAGGTTTGGCGGGGCAAGCACCCACAACAGTGGGCTGCAGTAAAGCTCACCATTTGAGAGAGATGGTGGCACTTCATAACTTTGCAGAATTCCCTGCATCAAAAGTCATCTGTGGAAGGATAGGACAGGTCTGTGTACCTGTTGCCTTGTGATATACCTTCCTTGCAAACAGCTACTGTTAGTTGTGGCTTCGGGATGGGCAAATTAGAAAGGCTGAAGGAGAAAAGAAATCTCTGTTTGAACCCTTGTATCTCCCAGTTCTCTAACATGGAAGAGATGTGTCTGTTTGGTTTGAGCATATATGGTCTTTTCACAGTTTTGGTGTCATCCCTCTCTAACTCCAATAAATGCTATTTCGCCATAATTCAAGTGGTTTGCAGATAACTTTTTTGGGAATTCTTGCCATCATTGTCATTAAGGTGAAAGGGGGCTGCTTTTGTCCTACTTAGGGAGCGTTTATTAAAAAATGCAGAGATTGGAACTATTTCTGTAATTGTTTTATCAGTGGGATTGCAGTCTGTCTAGAAGCAGAGCCCAGTGTCCACAAAGAAATTAGTTTAATGGAAAAAGTGTGTCAGTTGACCAGGACGCCTGAAAATTATTTGGAAACTCCCAGTACTAAGAAGGATGTGAGGAGGAGATCCATGCAGCTGTGCTGAGTCACAGGCTTTCCACACAGGCATCCTGTCTGTTCTCACAGTGTTTATTCAGTGTGGCGGGATACACCCTTGTTCCCTCCCAGTGTCTCAACCCACCTCCCACTGTCTGCACAATCAGGGGAAAACCACAAACACTTTATCATATTCAATACTGTTGATTGGCCCAAAATTGAAGACTGCCACAGTATTAAGAAAAGCTAGTATTATGACCAAAAATAATTTTATTATGAGTGGTATAACTTCTTTTTAACTTTAATGAACAACGTAGTAATTATTATCATTCATATTTAGAAAAATAGTTTTTTCTTCTACTCTGCTGAAATTTTTCAAACTTTTAAACTCCAGATAGGTAACATGTATATGCCCTAGATGTTATATGTTCTAGACGCTGATTATGAAAATGCTTAGTCAATGCATATTTAGAAGCAAAGTGAATAGAGCTGTTAGCATTTGCAAGTTATTTGCTGCATGTGCAGAGCAGCCACTTTCACCACTGAAGAGGTGAAAATGAAAGACTGTTAGAGGATGGGAAGGACAGAAAACTTCCATCTGCCTTGCTGCAGGAGGACCATGTAGGCATGTCACTACTACCTCTGGATGCCACATTGTCCCTGGTTCTGCCCTGACTTCCTTTGGAGTGGCAGGGAGAAGTGAACCCACGCAATACTGTACACCAACAACCCTACCCTGATCACCTGTGCACAGCACAGCAGTACTGGAGCCCACCACAAATGTGGGGCTATTGCTGCAAGGCACAGAATCAGGAAACCTTTTCCTTTTCTCCTCTTTCTCCCTAAAACCATTAAATGTCTTTGGGGCATGCACACAGAGCAGGACTTGGATTGCTAATCAGCCCTTAGTGAAAGGAGCAAGCAGTTAATTCCTTAAGGAGGGGTGAATTAGTTTCTTCTGACAGTTGTGTTTATTCCAGTTGCACTGGATTGCACCAGTCCCAGGCAATTTTCACTACTTTGGTTGCTAGGTGACTATTTGAAGTGAGATGCTTCACCCCAAGGTGCAGGCATAAGAGCATTCGGTGAGAGCCTGTCCTTCACCAGCTTCTTGTGAGGGATAATCTTGGTTTTTTGATGGCCTGTTGTTTCCAGTTCTCAGGTAGTGGTGTACTTGGCACAAGCCAGGGTCTGTTATAGAGGCTTCATATCCCTGCTTCTGCCAGCGTTCTAGTTCAGTATCCACTGCAAGCCCAGGCTTGGCCTCTGCAGGCACAGTTCCTTCTGACACCCTCTTTCTCACAGAATCACAGAATGGGTCAGGTTGGAAGGGACCCCAGTGCACCATGTCGTCAAACCTCCCTACTCCAGCGGGGTCATCCCAGAGCACATGGCACAGGATTGTGTCCAGATGGTTCTTGAATATCTCCAGTGAAATTCTCCACAACCTCTTTGGTCAATCTGTTCCAGTGTCTGGTCACCTGCACAGTAAAGTTTTTCTTCATATTCAGGTGGAACTTCTTGTGCATAAGTTTCTGCCCATTGCTTCTTGTCCTATTGCCTGACACTATTTCTGCTGTGCTTAAGGCAACTAAGCTCACAATTCTGGCTCTTGCTGAGTGAGGAGCTGTTTTCCCCTTTTTCTTCCTCTCTCCCAACCAAGTATTGCTGCAGCAGGGTGAGGTCAGAGATCTCCTGCCAGTTTCCCCCACCACTGGGGGAAGGTCCCTGATGAACTCACGCCCACCAGCTTCCTTTGCTAAATCCAAGTAAGCCTTTTTACAGTACCATGAATAATTTTACATCGAAACAATATGATCTTACCTCTGTATAGTCTTTTAACAGTCAAGAAATATCTTTTTACAAAACAGTATAAAATGCTAAAGTGCAGGAGCAGCAGTACTTGGATTTTAGCTCCCTGCAAATTCTGCATGGTTGTTACAGCTACTCAGTATATTAGCTATCATCACTGGGTTTGATGGCAAATTAACTAGGAGTGTGGGTGTGGGAATAAATAAAATCTAAGTGTTTCAGAAATGTTTGGTCAGTGAAAAGTATATTCCTAGGGCCGCAAAGGTTAATTCTCAGTATTTCATTCAACATAGCACTTGATGCTGGCAGCTTCAACACTAGCCTTATTGCTGTGCATTTTCTGCAAAATGAAGCACAATGCTTTTCTACCTACCTACCAATCTGTGATTCCAGGGATTTGAAACAAAGAAAATGTTGGATTTTATTCTGCCCGGTGTGTTTAGGCTTGTTTAGGCTTTAGCAGACAAGCTGGTTGATCTGGTTTTTCTAGGATGGAGTCATAACTGTATTACCTTTCCTGATCTGGTGAAAGATAAGTTTTTTTTATAGCATGCATATTGTGGTATACACATGAAAATAACTGAAATATGATTAATTTACATCTACTTATAGAGAAAAATTACATTTAAAAGATATAATTAATATGTAATTAAATATTCAGTACCGGTCATAGGAGAATACAATGAAGTATTGTATGATGATCTGAAGGATTTATGAAAAGTAATTAGGTGGTTCAGGTAAAAACCTGTTCCAAAGAGATAAAGCTCTTGGTATTTGGCTTCCAACTCCCTGCAAAGAAAGTAGCCTTTTTCCTGCCAGCCTCCCACACTCGGCAGAGGAGCAGGAGGCTGCCCCAGCAAGCTTGGACTTCTGGATGAACTGCAGGCAAGGCTGTCCCTGCTGGAACAAACTAGCTTCCTTTGGCCTTATTGGGAGTTACAGATACCCTCTTGTGGAAGATTTGTGTGAGTGGAGCTGGGGGAGAACACATGTGGCTGTTTCTGCTCTGTAAAAGCCTGATGCTAAAGCAAACACCATGACTGCAAAGACAAAAAAAACGCCCCGAAACAGCAGTATGCTTTGAAGTGTCCTTACTGCAGGCACTGAGTTAGGGCCCTCCGTGCCTAAGAGCTCAGGGGGAGGCTGCTGAAAGTAAAGGTGCAGCCTGCTCCATGCCCAAGAGACATCAGGTCTCTAATCCAGAAGATCCTGATTTTGCTTTACCATTGGATGTGGCAAAAAAAAAAGTTCTTCCTTGCTCTGAAGCTTCTTCTCCCCAAAAGAAAATCTACAGAGAAACAGAAGGAAGAGGAACACTGCCCTTTTTTATCCATTACCTTGAGGACTGAGATGTGTAAAGGGGATTTCAGCTCAGGTGTCTCTTCATCCTAAGACAGTGCTCCTATCACCAAGTTAAAAAGTACTGTAATGTTTGGACATTTTGCATTCTATTTATTAAGAGTGACCTGGCAGGATGTGACCTAATACCATAAAATCTTCAAAAATGTGAAATAAAAATACGAAGGGTCATTCCCTACATTGCTTTCCACATTCTCAATATCCACAGCAATGAAATGAACAATTTAAACCTGCAGCAAAACTTTAAAAAAATGTCAGGTTCATCCCTGACAGCAATGAATTCCCCTATTTCATCACTGACTTTGTAACATAATGGCAAATATGACATCCCCAGAGAGGACCAGTCTTTCTTAGAGTGCTTGTTCATGGAGCTGTAAAATAATGCTTGGCATGCATTTTATCTAGTATATATTTTCCCTTTTTTAGGCCTCTCTCTTTAGTTCCCAAAACACTACCACTTACCAGGCAATTGGAAAAAAACACAGATCTGTTGAAAACTAGACAGTGGTAACAGCATGTCTGTAGTTGAGTTAAAAAGAAGCTGTTGACAGTGGCCACCCAGGTTGATACTATTTTGCAAATAATAAATGTAGTTTTTCATTTATTGTCTGTACCTTTAGCCATTAGAATATACGCAAGTTGCATTTTTAAAGGATTTTTACTTCTTCTGGGAAAGTCAGGACTTTAATTTTACACAAAAGCTGGATTCTCATGTAACTAAGTCCAGCAGTAAAACTTTAAGAAAATACAGTAATTATAATCCTCATAATAAAGCCTCTTGGATGGTAATTATCAGCTCTTCAGGGCAAGGATTGCATAGTGGCTTACTCAGCAGGTGCACTGTTTGCCCTTGATATTTCTAGGTGCTGTCAAAATATACGTTCAACTCACTTATAAGGAAAAATCCGTCCTGAAGTGATGAAATGAGGAGGTAGCCTGGAGTTATGCCAGTGTGTGCTGATGTCAACACTGAGCTGTTGGCACAGGAGCTCACAGTGCATGGAAGGCAACAAGGATATACATTGCTGCCTATGCCTTTCTCTTTTGTATTTTCTGTTCCCCACCGATGTGTAAGTGTTACAGTAAAATGAGTCAGATAACACTATGCCGTATCTGCCCTACCACAGGATACAGGATCCCTTCCCCACTGGACAGTGCTAGAAGAAAGGACTTGATGTCTCAGTTGACCTAGTGAGCCTGTGCCCAAGGACACTATCTGCCTCCTCTGATGATTTTCAGCAGTCAAATACAACGTGACATGAGCTGAAAGATGGGCTGCAGGGAAAGAAGACCAGTTTCAATGAACTCAGGAAAAAAAAGAATTTAAAAACTTTCGATGAGGGGCAGGCAACTCAAGAGGACCATAAAGATTCCATGAGGATATGCAAAGAGAAAACTGTAACAGCCAACATACTGCCATAAAATACAATAGAAAATGTTTTTATCAATACATTGACACCAAAAGTTGGTCTAAGGAGAATCTCCATCCTTTATTGGATGTGGGGCCAAACAGTGACAAAGGAAGAGAAAAAAGGTGACGTACTTAAATGCCTTCTGTGCTTCAGAATGAAGCAAAATGAAAGAGGAGAATGAAGCTCCCATAATCCAAGGGGAAGTAGTCAGTAACTTCCTATACCACTTATACACAAGTCTGTGAGACCAGATGGGATCTGCCCAAGGGTACTGAGGGAGTTGCTGGAAGTGCTCACCAAGCCACTTTGTATCATGTATCACCAGTCCTGGCTAACTGGGGAGGTCCCAGTTGGCTGGAGGCTGGCACAGGAAGGGCTGGAAGGAGGATCCACAGAACTGGCTATGGTCAATCAGACCTTGGTAGCAGGGAAGGTCATGGAGCAGATCCTCCTGAGTGTCATCACCCAGCCAGCATGGATTTGTGAAAGGCAGGTCCTGCTTGACCGACCTGATCTCCTTCTAAGTGTGACAAGGTGACACACTTAGTGGATGAAGGAAAGGCTGTGTATGTTTTCTGCATATATTTTTAAAAAGCATTTGGCCATTTCCCGTGTCATTCTTCCAGAGAAACCAGCTGCTCAGGGCTTGGATGGGTGCACTGTTTTTTGGGTAGAAAACTGGCTGGATAGTAAAGATCAGAGAGTGGCATTGTATGGAGTTACATCCAGCTGGTGGCCGGTCACCAGTGCTGTTCCCCAGGGCTCAGCATTGGGGCCGGTCCTGTTTAGTACCTTCACGGATGATCTGGATGAGGGGACTGAGTGCACCCTAGGTTAGTTCAGAGATGACACCAAGCTGGGTGGGAGTGNGCCAATGGCATCCTGGCCTGGATCAGCAATAGTGTGGCCAGCAGGGCCAGGGCAGGGATTGTCCCCCTGTACTGGGCACTGGTGAGGCCACACCTCAAATCTTATATTTTCGTTTCTGGGATTTCTCTTCAGAATGGTTTATTATCTCACTGTTTTTGTCATAATAAGGTTCCAGTAGATGATAATGGGTAATTTCCATCATGTATGTTTGACATACTAAGCTGAGCTCTGACTTGGGGAGAGGCAATCCAAGATCTGTGCATTTAAACAGGAAGAGAGTGTGTCAGTGATGCTAACTGAGTAGCCTGAAAGAGCTGCACTTCCGCCTATGGTTAAAAGCAAACCTTCAGTAGGTGAAAGGCTCTTCAGTCCTGCCCTAGACTGGGGAAAAGAAGGGAAAATCCCTTGAATGCATAGTGAAAGCTAATGAAAGGGTGAAAATCTCATGGTTATTAATGATTGCCATATCCTCAATTTAGATCAAAAGATAATTTTTTAAATGAACTAGTAGAGGGTGTTTCTATACTGTCAACTTTTCCCAGCCCTGCTTATTTATGGAGTCTTAACACAGTGACAAAACACACAGCAAGAATAATGTGGAAGGAAGTAATCTGCAAAACGGCTTAGTGTTTGGATGGTTATGAAGTCATGCTTCCTACCTGGCACTGAATTTTACAGTAGCTATTATGGAATGAGTGTTGCTGACAGTTTTAGCAATTCATTGTGCTGAATCTCACTGAAATTGCACAGTGTAA
Organism: Cnemophilus loriae; assembly: GCA_013397755.1. Taxonomy (NCBI): domain Eukaryota; kingdom Metazoa; phylum Chordata; class Aves; order Passeriformes; family Corvidae; genus Cnemophilus; species Cnemophilus loriae. Next base: position 95,952 of record VZTF01005798.1, read on the forward strand.
TAACTTGCCTTTAATTAAAGAAACAGTTATACTTGATAGAACTACAGTTGCTACACCCTACACACAAGCCCATGATACCAAAACCAAGACACGTGCAAAATGTGTTGGCAGTTTCTCCAGCAGAAACCTCAGCAACAAGGCCTAGAAAACTTTTCTGGATAGAACTCTGACTACACAACAAAAGGAGCCCTTAGCAGAGAGAGAGAGCCCTCCTACTCTCTATCGAATGTCTTCATTCTTTGTGCAATTAAAATTTGTAGTGCAATGAACAGAACTGCCACAGTAAACATCCAACTGCATAATTTGTACCTATGGAAGAGTTGTTGAGAGAAAGCTCTCAGCTAGGTATGAGAAGGAGAGCATAGTGATTATGTGGATGATTATGATTAGATTTATTGCTGAAAAAATAATATTGCCAGGGAAGTATAACTAAGTAACCACTCTGTCATCTATTGCAATAGATTATAGTATAATCAGGTCATTGTCCCTCCTGTTGAGTCACAAGCTTCTGTGAGACCTCCTTGCTTTCTAAACTTCTCAGGGAAGTCTAGGTGCAGCTAGGTTGACTTAGTCTAAGACTGGTCAACAGTTGATCTCTAAAGGGCTATAATATAAGCAGGTTTGGCCAGAAATGTACAGGTTTAGAGTCTTTGGCCTTGCAGAAGTCACAATTACAAAGCAACAAAGCGCCTATGTTGCTACTTTAGGATTTTATGTCTGTATGGTAGTGCTTTTTACTCACTCTCCAAAGGTGAGTGTTCCTTGCAGGCATCCCTGTCAGGGAAGGGATCCACATTGAAGCTGCCTGCAACGTCAAGAGGCAAGTGTGCCCGGTTGACCCAGTCTCCATCAGCGCTTTACCGTTATGCAGGCTGATGTGCACCAAAGTCTGTCGAAAACATCTTGGCTCCGCCGTCTCTGGAATACATTTATTATGTGAGCATCCAGACAGTTCTTCCTGCAATACCTGCCTGGTGTTTTTATCTTAGGACAAACCACATTGACCTCTAGAGGGAAAGTGGGGGGGGGAGGGGAGAAGGACATACGTGAAGATCTGATTTTCTTTCTTCACCATCACAGTGAACTGAATAGGATTTTAGAATAAGCAATAAATGTACTGTATGCTGAAAGTTGGTTATAAAACTAGGGCTGTGATAGCAAGCTGCACTGGTCGTGACAGAAATGAAGCTGCTCTTACTATGCTTCAGTCAAAATATGTTACAATTATAGTTGGTTCTTCTCCAACAAGCAAGCAAGAGTCAAAAACTCTCCAAGCAACCTCTTACAGAAAAGACAGTAATGCTATTTATTTGTCCCCACCTTTGTCCCAAAACATTTGTTCAATGAGTTTAAGGAGCTACCACCGCCTGCAAGGACATGGTATTTTTATATTAAGTTCTGTTTATGAAATGAGCTCCAAATGTTTTTCTATGTAGAATATGTTCCCATTGAACTATACTGAAAGATCATCTTTGAAAATTCCTTGCTTTTGTTGCACGTAGTCTCATTGCTGCAGACTTTAAGTTGTGGTTTGCTAGAGAAGCTCTGGGTTTAGGCTGTGTGCCTGGATGTTGTTATCAGTGTCATTATGAAGAGTGATTGACTCTGGTTTTATGGCTCAGAAAACATGTGCTTCTGAATGTGAGAAAGAAAAACAGGAAATGCCTGCTAGAGAATGCTGTTATTGCAGTGACAGCAATAAATTAAAATAAAACTCTGGTAAATGACTAATACATACATGTATCATGCAGGGCAGGGGCTGTCAGGGTGGGTTCCCATCTTGTATTCACTCCAGTGTGGCTGTACCTTGTGCATTAGCAGCATTTGGTATGGTTGCTCTATAACCTCACATGCCTGCAGGTCCCAGGCCAGCGGAGAGACTGTTCCAGTTCACTAAGCCAAGGGCAATGCCACCTCTAGCTCTATGGTCCCACTCTCCTCACATAGGGCCTTCCTCCTACTCCTCCCCTGTTAGGAGCAGAGTAAGCCTGGGCTGTTTGTATATTGCTCATGCAGGAGGAAGAAATGATGAAAGAAAGCTGGAGGCAGCTAGTTGCTTTTCTTTAGCACCATGGCCAAGAGAGGTTATTTCTCAGTCAAAAGAAACTCCTGAATTAGCCTATCCAAGGTCACTCAAATAGGCAAACCCACAAAATTTTAGGTGGGAGAAGCCTGTTCGCTGATTCATTAAGCTAAGTCTTGTTTCTTTCAACAGAGGCAGCTAAATGTTAGAAGCTGCGCCTGGCTTGTGGCACAAGCAAGACTAGTACCTGTCTGTTAATGAGGGCAGCAAAAATTCCTGCCCTTCGTATGCTAGAGGGATCCCAGGCTTTGCCTGGCAGTAGCACTCTCAGGGACAGCTGTTCCTGTGCTTGGGGCCAGACGCTAGGCAAGCTCCTGAGCCCCAGAGGAACACGAGGCAGACCCTTACTTGGTGCACATCCTGGAGCTTGTATGCTGCTGCATGTGAGCCCAGACTGCAGCAGAGAGCATCAGATGGAGGTCGTTGGATGTTGCTTCATCCTTCCTGCCTCTCCTCCTCCTCCTCCTCATCCTCCTCAGTTTGGGTATGCAACTGTGCTCATGAGAGTTGGCAGGGGGGGGATTGAAGGGCCATGAGGGCCAGGACAGCCAAGCCACAGAGGCACCTGCTGCCACCCCAGCTGTCCCCAGGGACCTGGGGGCTGTTTGTCCCCAGCCTGAGCTTGAGGACGTGATGCTGGGCTGGGTACATGAAGCTCTCAACATAGCTGCAAATTGTCTGCTTGCTCTGCTGGGTGGATTTGCCTTTCTTTGATGGTTTTGAAAATCATGACAATTAAAGAAAATCTAAAATCCCATTTAGATTCCAGTATCACTATCCAGCCACTACAGGTATCTCCCTCCCTTGAGCACCTGACAAAGAATGCAAAAGTTGAAAAGAAGATACCGTCAATATATTTGTAGAGTTTCCCATATATTTATAAGAGAACTGTAACCCTCATCATGTGGGCAATGCTTTTACAGACCTTAGTTTACCCCCAGTGTAAAAAATAGCCCTGAATGGAGAAGTGGCTTTTTCTTGAGTGGCTGTTCTTTGTTCAGTTTGGTTTTTATGTTCTGGCCTGGAAAGGGGGGTGAGGAAGTTAAAAACTAAAGCATCTTGTTTCATTAGAGTACAAACAGGAGATACTGTGATGAAGCAAAGATAAAATACTTTGCTCAAAATAGCAGTTGCTCTTAATGACTGATTTTCAAGTTAGAAAATATTTTCAGTGCTTTCACAGAAAATGTCAGTGCACTACAAATACCAGCTCATAAAATAATAAAATACAGACCTGAAAGGTACTCAGAATGGTTTGAAGAACACAAAATACTGTCTTTTTTTTCCTTCCACAATATATAAGTTAGGTGAACAAAAGATAATATACTTTTAGACAAGCCTGTCTCAAGCAGTTTTAAGATTTGAAATGTAATTTTGAAAGAATTGTCAGTAATAATATTCAGTACCTCTGATGTAGATATAAAAGGGTTAGAAACTATTTAATGGAAAAAGTCCATGTGGTTTAGCAAATTAAAATATATGTTTCATCTAGTGAGGGAAATGAAGTAAGTCCCTCCTTACAAAAAAATTACTAAAGCTAACATGCAAATAAAAATAAGAAAAAAAAATTAAAGCAAAGTAAGGTATCTATGCTGTATTTCACAGCTTCTGTAAATATAGTTTTCAGTGATAGGAGTACTATATTATATTCTTACATCTCCTATCTTGTTTTTGAATGACAAAATCAGAAATCTTCAGCATATTTTTCTTTTCCTTGGTCATTAAATCTGTAAGTAACTAGATGTATTATATTCTTTGCTGGGTGGGATTGCATATGATTCTTGGAGTCAGGAAGAGGAGACAAAAAAGAGTGTGAAAATAAACAGAAAGAAATCTGTCAAGGTTTACTCCTTATGTGACTGTGTTGGTTTGGCACAGCCTGGTTTTTGGTAGAGGGGGAGGGCCACAGAAGTGGCTTCCGTGAGAAGCTGCTAGAAGCTTCCACCATGTCTGACAGATCGCTCTGGAGATGGACATGCTGCTGGCCCAATTAGAGAGGCTGGTAACGCCTCTGTGATGACATATTTGAGATGAAAATCAAAGCAGCGCATGGGCAGTTTTTTCCCAGGGGTGGCGAGGCACTGGCGCCGGGACCATCGTGGCACAGCGTGTGGTGATGCACCGCTGCAGCCACCGCCATCTCGGTGCAGCCCGCAGCGAGCCTTGCCTGCCTGGCCGCCCCTAGCCAGCCATGCTGTGGGCAGAAGGGCAGGGGTGGCAGTGGCTTCCCCTTCCCAGCGCCCCGCATGAGGAGAGGTGTTAAATGGCACCAGTGCCGGGCCGGCCGCCACTGCCCACGCGATGGTGGCAGGGCCACCTGGCTTGCAGTGGAAGCATGACGAATGACTCCCTGATGTGGAACCTCGGCGAGATCAACCTCTCAGCACTGCGGGATCCTGCAGGAATATTTGAACTGGTAGAACTTGTTGGCAATGGTACCTACGGGCAGCAGTTTTTCTTCTAGTCAGAGAAGAGGAGGAAGTGAGGACATGTGAGGGAGAACAACATGACGGCACCAAGGTCAGTGGATAAAGAGGGAGAGGAGGTGCTCCAAGCGCCAGAGCCAAGAATCCTCTGCAGGCTGTGGTGAGGACCATGGTGAAGCAAGCTGTCCCCCTGCAGCCTATGAGGTCCACAGGGGATGTAGAGATCCACTCACAGCCCATGAGAGAAGTGCTCACGCTGGAGTGGGTGGATGCTGGAGAAAGCTGTGATCCAGTGTAAGACTCAAGTAGAGAGAGAGGGCTCCTGCTTCCAAAGATGGAGAGAGAGAAAGGGCCCTTGCTTCCAAACTACAGCAGCCTATCCTTAAAGGACTGCACCCCGTGGACGAATGACCCATGCCCCAACAGTTTTGGGAAGACTGTTTGCCCATGGGAGGGACCCCACAGCATAGCAGAGAAAAGACAACTCTCCGTGAGCGAACAGAAGATCTTGAGTGATGAACTGACCAGAACTCCCACCCCGTCTCCCTGCGCTGTCGGTGGGAAAGAGGGAGGGGCTGGGGAGAAAAAAGGTGTTTTAAAGGCTTATTTTACTTCTCATTATCCTCTTCTGACTGTTAATAATAAATTTACCTTAAACCTTTAAATTTGAGCCTGTTTTGCCCTTAGAGTGTTTTCTCCCAGTCCTTAACTCATAAGCCCTTCATTAATTTTTTTCTCCCTGTCCTCTGCCCAACTGTAGCAAGAAAGAGTGAGCACATGGTTTTCGTGGATGGTTAGCGTTTGGCCAATGTCAAACCACGACAGTGACCTATAGGAAAAGCATTCAAGAAAAATATCCTTGGAATTATTCAGAGGGAGGGAGATTTATTAACACTTGAACAGGCAGATAAAACGATGTAGAAGTTTGGCTAGCAACGTCTTCTCTCTCCTTCTCTCTGTTTTTCCCCATCTGGATCTGAGTTCTCAGTACATATGCTTTAGGCAAGCTGTAAAGTTTTATGCACATTCAGGTAATACAATTACTCCAGTTATGCTAGCTGACTCAATTTTGGAACTTTAATTTCTTGCATTGTATGGTTCCTACAAAACATATCAGATGTGAATGGTATCACTTTACAAATCCACAGGTTTGCTGCAGGCAGGAAGAAATCTTCTTGGTTAGAGCATGGTGATAGTAACACAAGGGTCATGGGCTGGATCCCTTTTTTGACCACTCACTTAAGAGTTGGACTCGACGATCTTTGTGGATCCCTCCCAAATCAGAATATTCTGTGATTCTTCTATTTGCAACAATATTGATGAGCAACGGAAGATTGAATAGGCAGTAAAGATTGTTTATTTTAAAAGAGAAAAGATGAGAGGAAAATCACGGGAGTGACCATATGAGAAAAAAAAAATTGCATATCTGAGTTACGTTGTTGAGTAAAGACTAACTAGGTGACAGTAAACCTTGTATGCTTCGAAAGTAGATCTCCAAGGCATCTTGCTGTGTAAATGATGATGGGAACTGTGTGGGATATTGTCTTGGACAAGAAAGACTCAGTGTGTAGGAAGGTTTCAGTAAACAGGACATAGCAGAAGGTGGCAGTGACAAAATGCACCCTTCCAGAGCTGGATGCCTGTTTTCAATTAAGCACTGTTCTGTGAGAAAGGAAGTGTTCAGCAGCATCATCTGCCATCAGCGTTACCACTGGCTTGTGTACCATATCCCCTTCTAGCAGGTACACAGGCTCTAAGGACTCCCCACCCTCTGGGTATAAATTGAGTAGACGGACCTTGGTGCCTGCCTGGAACAGAGAATTGAAAGGTTTGGTCTCAGGAACGTAGCCTGCTTCCTGTACTGCTGATGGTGAATGCTCTTTCCAGTTTGTAAGCAAAAAAATTGCATTATTGAAACACATATCTGAAGGGGAAAGAAAAAAGAGCATTATGAGCCAATAGTGATACAGTTTTTAGAGGTAATCTGGTTCTGAAAGTCTATTCAATTATTCCTGTTTCTATGTTCCCTTCTGAGGGAAGCGTCTGTATAAGGAGCCTGACATCTGTACAGGAGTCAAAGGGAGAGACACGGCAAGCCAGTGTCAGCAGGCTGCGAGCCCCATGGGAGCGTGAACCAGGAGCCCCGTGCCCAGGCCCTGTGGCACCACCTTCACTGCTGCCCTGGGCACGCGCTGCCCCATCCATGAGGATGAGAAAACACACATAAGAACTTCCCAAGAATTGCTGCCTCTAGTACAAAATAGTGAATATTAAAAAATAGTGAATACACCAAATTCCTAACACAAAACCAAAATGATCAAGAGGCAAGGACAGTGACTTTCTCAGGTCTACTAAGGAATGAAGGATTTGACTCAATGTCATTCATTTTTATTTTAGTGAGGGAACAGCAAGACAGACTTTTGTCGTGGGTTGACATTCTCAGCTCTGACCTTGACGGAGTTATGTTGTGTGCAATGCATTTAGTGACATGTTTTAAATGTCAGACCCTGCTTCTGAGGAGAGAAGCTTGCTTGGAGGCTACAGGCACCACTACTGTAAGACTGGTAGCACAAAGATAAGATAAATTATTTCCCAACACTTTGCTGAACCTTTCTACAGGTTCTGTTTAAAATAAAGCCACTTACTTTTCCAACAAAATTCGAATACTATTTCACCTTTCCAAGTACACATAGTGGTTGAGAGGGCTAATCAGTATTTTACAGTTCAGCATGATACTGAGATCTGGCTTCTAGTGGTCTCCTCCCCAGCAAGTCAAATTACAACAGCCATATCTAGTTATTTTAATGCTCTCTAGTGTTGACTTGGATTATAGCATGTTATTTGTTCACCCTTTCCAGCTGTATTAGCAATGACTAAACCATTTCTACAGCACTTGCAAAATATCATGAAAAAGCATTTATTTGGGTCATTAATTTTAAACATGTTAGAGGTTACATTCATTTTTTTATAAGTTGCTCAGCATCTTGCAAGATTAAACTGTGATCAGATCAAGAAATATGAAAATGATAAAAAAAAAAGGCCTTACTCAGGAATGTATTTAAATATTGCACCCAGCATGTTAGACCCTTCTCATTCTTCCCTCAGGTCTTGGAGAGCTCCAGTGCAAAGCCATAAATGATGATCTGCTGCTAAGTTTGTACTTTCTTTCCAGTTCTGGATCCTGTCTAAATAGGAGAGAGACCCAGTGACCTGATGTAGTTTGCCTGGTGCAAAACATTGTTAACAAACTTTGCAGCCATGCTCACATTTCTGGCTAGGGTTCATCTAAATAGGGAAGCAGAGCCTACAGGCAGCAGACCATATTTTGTCTTCAGTCAGGCTGCGGGTGCCAGGTTGTAAGGCAGATGCATGCTCAGCATTGCCTGATGCAATGCTTTTCGTGAGTACATACCAATCCCTGCAAAATCCTTGCCATGCTAAATTAAGCAAATCTTCCCATGTGAAGTTAGTTATTCCAGTGACAGCTGGTATATGAGGTATTTTACCAACAGAAACCATGCTGATGACAAATCTTGCCTCCACCAATATTGCTGCAACATGCAGCTGGCATAACTGGAACGTTAGCAAGCCTCCTTATGCATGTTTAGCGCCTGACACATCCTTGTCTCCAAATGTTACACAGCACAAGCTTGTTAGCTTGCTTCATATGTAAAATTATGCACCATATCTCCAACATTATGGAAAAAAACGAAGGAAAGACTGAAGAGCAGAAGATATGGGTAAAACAGCATATAAATCAATGGTTTCACTTCTCTTGGTCATATGTTCACTCCTTCCTCTTCCCCCTGAAACAAGCTGTTAATTTTCTTTCCCAGCTAGCAGTGCAAGGTGCAGTAAGCATGAAGGTATGGTTAGTTTTTCCTGTTAGTTTAAGCATGTCAGTCTAAATTGCAGTACGTCCCTGGTTCAGTTTCTTCAAAAAGCTACCAAATTCTGCTTTGCTGCATGGCCATGCTCAGCAGTTCATAGAATCATCAGTTCATAGAATGGCTTGGATTGGAAAGGATCTTATAGATCATCCAGTTCCAACCCCCTGCTGGGGGCAGATATTCTTTCCACTAGACCAGGCTGCTCCACGTTCAAGCCATCCAATCTTGGCTTGAACACTTCCAAGGATGGAGCATCCACAGCTTCTCTGGGCAACTCATTTCAGTTCTTCACCAACCTGTCAGTAAATTTCTTTCTACATCTAATTTAAATCTACCCTCCTTCAGTTTAAAGCCATTATCCCATATCCTATCCCTGAAGGTCCTGATAAAAGTCTCTCTGTCTTTCTTATCAACCTCCTTCAGGTACTGAAAGGCTGCAATAATGTCACCCCGGAGCCCTCTCCAGGCTGAACAACCCCAGCTCTCTCAGCCTGTCCTCACAGGAGAGGTGCTCCAAACCTGTGATGTCTTCATAGCCTTCCCCTGAACCTGGGCTAAAAAGCAGTCCCCCAGTCTGTAACTATAGGAAGCATGGAGGTAATTCTTCTCAGCCAGCAAAGAGCCAATGTCCATAGTTTCAAGATGGATTCGGATTTTGCTGAAAAAGAAGGCCATCCCTAATGTGATATTAAACAAAATGAGAATGTAACTTGACTATGTCCATTTGTGGGGTCTTAGGCTTGCAAACTACATACACATGTATTTTTATCATTCGTACTTAAAAAATGGCAAAACCTTGAGAGTAAAAATCTAGAGAAACCCTGGTAATGCCATACTTAATCATGTTTGAATCCATTAAGGAAGAGACACGAACCAACAAGTGATCATGGTTAGAAAGTCTCTCACTGTCACACTGTATGCAGAAAGATTAGGTCTTGTATCACTTGTGCTGGACTGAGGACAGTTTTCTTCCACTGCTGTACTTCTTGGCAGATTTCTGTGGCCAATCCTATAAACAAATTCCTAAATTTGATTTCCATTTTCATGTACAGTCCTATTACCTACATGCTTGTTTCTAAAACGGAATTTCTGTTATTTTTGCTTTACTGCTCTTTGTAGCAAAAGACTGCTCCACAGAATGAAGTCAGCTATTGGTTAGCTAAACACCACAGCCATTTCAGTAGATATGGACACAGTGTAAAATGTGAAAAATGTCCATGCTAGCAGGGATAAAGGATATGTTCAAGTCCTAAATACATGCATGATGACTAATCACATGCAAGAAAGCATGTTTGGAAACTGCATAACAAGATGATGAATAGAGCTTTTCAAATGTATTTTTTGGAGAGTCATTGATTTATTGTGAAATAAAATCTCACAAATTTTTGTAAAACTAATTGTCAAAAATACCACATTCCTAACCAAGATGCCTAGCATATGCTTATGGTAGGAACAGCAAAAGACAAGCTAGCTCCAGCTGCTGGAAAGTATCTCCCATGTCACACATTGCAACAAGCAATAGCTGGGTTTTGGTTCCTCAGATTCCAAAAACCATACAGACTGTTTTGAAGTGGAATATATAAAAACATAAAATGAACAATTTCAGTGTCCTGAGATTCAAAATAATGCTAAGAAAATAAGTTTATAGATAATTCTAGAAACGATGACAAATAGGAGGAAAAAAAAAACCGGGAAAGAGATTTTCACTTTTTTTTCAGGAACAACTGGATGGATGGATTGATTCCATATATAAGAATTTATTCAACCTGATAGATACAGTTCAAAATACTAAAATAGGATTTCTACAATAAACTGAACAATGCAAAGGATTTGTCTGAAAAAAGTTTATTTGAAAAACACTCAACAACTATTATTAAGAAATTATTTTCCCCTGAACATTAACCTATTTACATATACTATGCATATTTTTACATATATATATCTATGCACACACACATACGGAGTTTTAATTTGAATTGTGCATTACTATAACAGATCCATAAAGCTATGTATCATACAACAAATTGGTTTAAGGTTTTGCATTTCTTGGATATAACAGTCTTCTTTTTGTCTGCAACTGTGTAAAAATTAAACATGTATAAGACACGTTAGTGCATTGCCAGTAATTTCCTGTAGACACTGTTATTCACATTAGTAGTCAAGGTAGCCCTTCTACTACTAGTGGTAGACATCAACTGGCCACTGCTGTTACTACTGTTAGGATCAAAAGTCTTTTTACAATTGAAGAGACTGAAAAATTGTCTCTGATACTGAGAAGAAGCATAGTAGTAAATAAAGGGGTCAATGCAGCAGCTAATGCTGCTGATAGAAACACACAGTAGATAGGCAAAGTAGAGATACTCTAAGCTGTTGTCATATGAAAAATGGATATAGTGAATTAAGAGGAGAACATTTGTTGGTCCAAAGCAAATAACGAAAACAGAAAAAACAGCCACGCACAAGAGCAAGGCACGCGTCTTCTTGTTTTGCTTTGCAACAATGGTGGAAGAACTCAGACAGCGAATGATACACACATAACAGATAGTAGAAATTATAAATGGCACTATGAAAAACACAGACGAGAAGACAGAGAAGAAGTGGAGGTAATAGCCGTGAAGTTCAGATTCTCTCAGCACATCGTGGCAAGTAGTTATATTTAACTTGGGTATTTCCATTGTTTGCTCTCTTAGGAGGAAAGGTATAACCCCGATTATGGCTACAAGCCATATGATGAAACAAACCAGCGAGGCACGAGTCAGCGTACGCCAGCCCAGGGACTGCATGGGGTATACCACTGCTAAGAAGCGATCGAAGCTTATGCTCGTCATAAGCATTATTGAGCAGTACATGTTGCAGAAGAAGGCAGCAGTGATGAAACGGCACATCTGAGGCCCAAAAACCCAGTCATTTCCAGAAAAGTGATAAACAATCTTAAACGGAAGCACGCTTACAAACAGAACATCTGCAAGGGCCAAATTCAGCATGTATATTACAGCTGGCTTTTCAATTTTCATCTTTTTCAGAAACACGAGTATCGCTGTAATGTTCAGAGGGAGACTCAGCACAAGCACTAGGGTGTAAACTGAAGGAACAAAACGAGTCAGCCACGGACTAGTGAGGTATCTTGCTGTTTGAACTGACATCATTCGTTGTTCACGTAGAAATGACCCAGTTTGATTGGTGGCTTCTGATCCAACTTCCAAGTAATCTTCGGTATCACCGTCAATAGGTATAAGATCATCCTGCTGACCAGGAGAAAAATGCATGAGAAAACTTCTGACATGTGGTATGCTGCTGTTGTTTGGAAAGCCTGAAAAGTAAGAAAGTATTAAGATTAATAATCCAATATTTAGACGGTATGGGGAAGTGAAAACATCTTTCAAGAAGGAAAGCTAATATTACATTAGGTAAACAAAATAATAAGGTTAATCTCTGATTCAAAGCACAGGTTGCCCACAGATCAGCCATTTTATTTTCGCTCCTCCTGCTACAAATTTGGGTAAGATGTCCTCCTTTGTTGCCTATCTCTTAGCTTGAAAGCTTTTAGTAGTAATGATTCCAGCTATGCTGAAGGATCCAATCTAATCTATGCTGTCTTTGGGCAACTCTAACACAAACACAACAGGAAATTTGCCAGCCTCAAACTGTCTTGACCAGACCCTTCACACATTTTGTAAGAAATGAGATACTGGTACTCATACACAAAATTCCCAGTAGAAGTACTCATCACCAAATTCACAAAAACTCAAAGTGCAACTAAAACATCATGGTTCTGAAATATTTCTGTGTGCTCTGGAGACATCTTACTCAACTCAAAGGCTCCCAACAAGAGAGATGGCAGAGGTCTGCACGCAGTTTTCAAGGTAGATGTGGATCGACGTTTTGCTTGTAACAGACAGGTCGCCATGGTTTGTAATGAAACACTTCCCAAGTTCTACTTATCCTCACCCACAGTGTGCAAGACAGCACGTGTCTGATGTACCCCTGGGGCACTTCTGAAACCTAGAGTTCCCTCTACAGCAAGGTCTTCTGCAGCATGATTTGGTAGCTAAGCCAGGACAGGGTATCTCTGCTTTTTGAATGTAATAAGCCAGGAAATCAGTGTGATGAACTGTTAAATCTGTGGTAAGGGGTTATTTATGTAAAAAAGAAAAAAACAACCAAACAATCAAAAGAGCTATTTAGGCATTATTTCAGCAAAGTTGTTTGTATGGAGAAATATTTTGTAAGACTGTCATTTTCAGTTTTGGCTTAATTTGCTTTGGCATAGGATAATTCAAGTGTACTGTGGGTAGACAGAAGTGAGAAAAATACAACTACTCAAATAAGCAGTCACCTGTTTGGCTGTGCAATTCATCCTTTGTTCAATCCTAGACCATTAAAATAAAAATGATGGTGTCTTAGCTCAGATCTGTGAGCTGAAAGTACATGGGAATGATTCAACTGTGTAAGATGCTTGCTTGTTAGAAGCAATTATTTGTTCTATAGTAATTGAAACCAATTTTTTTTAACCAAAGTATCTGAAGGAGGCAGATGGCAAAGAGAAGAGCGGCTGCAGCTTTAAGCAGCCAGTTACCTCCCTTTGTGCGCAGGCCGTGAGAGAATGGCGCTACCCAATATGGATTTTTGTGAAATTCAGACCTGAATGTGGAGGGAATTGCTCACAGGCAATTTGGTGATTTTTTTTTTAAAGCTGCTGTGCTTTATGTACCATGCTGTGTCACAGCAGCATTCTAGGGGCAGAGAGACAAAAGAAGGGAAGTGTTTGAGAGAACAGTTTTCATATGCAAAGTGACCAGATTGCAGCCTCTGCCAGTCAGAAAAAAAAGATGCTGGATGAGAATTTCAGCCTAGGAGCTTGTTACAGACTGCAGGATCCTCTCATGAATCATCTCATGGTTTAGTTTGAAGCAGAAATGACAGAAGTACATGAGATTCAGTGTTTGCACAGAAGGGCATTAAATGCATTTATACAAGGGTCTATTCTGTCTTTTCAAAGAGAACATGAACAACAGGCAGAACTATAGAACACTTCTTTATAAATTTAGTCCAAGCAGTTGGATGACTCAAAGAGTCACCTCCTAGCTTGGCAGTTCAGTTGCAGCACAAGTCCTCTTGTACGACACCTCTAACTTCAGCCTGTGGCTGACATCAAAGAGTTAGGAGATTTTCTGTATTTAATGATCGTTGCAATAGAAATACATCACAAATGACACCACCGGTCTTAATCTCTTTTGGGAGGATTATAACTATACCTGAATGACCCCCCTCACCCCCCGCCCCCGATTTCTTATGCCCAGAAATGGTAAACTAAAAGGGAGGAAAAATCTGTTAACTGTACCTATTGTACCTCCAGTACACACAAGTTTTATGAATTCAAGACTTTGAATGCTACGAGTATGTATTTCTAAACCACAAAACTATGGAAAGAGAAGACAATGATAATTTTAGTTCCCCAAAGGTCTACATGTCCGTTTTGCTTTCTCCATCACTGTAGAACAGTGTGGAGAACCAAAGAAAGAGGTGACATGGTTCCATGCCAGGAATGCATGTTTTTGGGAACACAATATATAAACAGACTTGAAGAGAGAGAGGGTAAAGCCTGGAGTTAGGAACTGTGTTGCCAAGATTACCATTGCATGACATGGTAACTGAGGCACCAGCACCTCTCTCATGCCAGTATCCCCGAACTTTGAAGGACTTGAGCTGTGCTGCAGTTTCACACTTTTGAGAACCAGCAAGTCAACCCAATCAGAGCTGCTGACTCTTAATGACTGAGATTAAGTCACTTTGTGTGGATGCCCTGGGTGATAACCTGACCCACTTCGCATTACTAACTCCTAACTGAGAACAGTATGAAAATATGCTACAAGAAAAAAATGCTATGATTGGGTCAGGTACCTTCTACTGACTACCAGCCTTTGTCTTAGCTATTGCTTACAGTTAATTGAACATTGCTAATAATTTTAATTATATCCTGAGTTCTTGGAGACATCTTATTTACAAGTTTATGAGATGAAAGGATTTAGAGTCACTTTTACTCCATTATAAAAATTTACTAAAAACAGAATCCTTTTACAATAAGTCATAACAAAGAATTTTATAAATAATTTAAGTTTAGTTAAAATTCCCTGGAATAACACTCTAATTTGGTGAAAATTATGTGTTCTTTGTATAAGCTTTCTAATTTCAGAGTTGAACTCAGCCTTCATTCTGTCAACATTACCTGCATGCTGACTCCTTTTCTCAGTCCATGTCCCCATCTTAAACTTAGATGACATGAGGTACTACCTGAAAGCCAGCTTTGTGGAAAAATGTAATGAGGCGTCACACTTGCTATTTCTGTGCAGCTTGGTAATATAAAGAATTGTGATTTAAACTTTCTTGATGAAACTAGATTTAATTTGAAAGCTTGACAGCCATGTATCAGTTCTTAAACTTTATCAAGCTGCTTGTATGACACAGTGACTGCGTAATTCTAGGAAAAACAATAGGCACTCCATACTTTCTGAAACAGAAGGGAAGACAGATACTGCCCTGAGCTTTTGTATGCCTTTCGTGTCAGTGTTTATAAGAAAAAGCTGAAGATAAAGAGATTTATTCACAGAACGGAACAGGATGAAATGATGTCATATTATTTCAAAAGATCATAATGAATCTTCATAGGGAAACAAAAGGGTCAGTACGGGAAACAGGCATTACCTTTAAACTGGGTTAGTACAAGACTGGCAATATACAGTAGCTCTACAGAAAAGATTTTAAAACTACTGATACCTACAACTACACCAGAATCTGTGAAATGATTCTTTCTAGCTGTTTTCAAGCTATAGCTATCATTTGTATAAAACACATTTCACTACAGCTTAATTATCTTTTAATAATTCAAATAATCTGTTAGGAAAACAGAGGTAAAACTTGTATAATGATCACAAATGTTCAAAGGGTCATCTTATTTTTCTAGGCTGTCATCCAGTCCTTTTGGAAGAAGTCAAGCTTGGTGGATTTCTTTTTTATAACAAATAGTAACTCTGTCATATCAGCAGTGAGAATAACCACTCTGTCAAAATACCTATAAAATTTAAACAGTTATGAAAGAACAAGATTAGTAAACTATGAACAAAGAAACAGCAGGATAAAGCACTGAGGTTTTTTATCCTTGTGGTGTGTGTAGTCAGGACACTGAATGATATGCAGAAAGTCTTTTCTTTGCCTCCACCAAGTACTTCAAAAGACAAAAATTACGTAGAATCAGTACGACACTCAAGTTGCCCGAAGTTTTCTTTTATTGCCTGTGGTTTTTGCATCAGTTCTCCAACAAGGACATAGAGGAATTATGTAGAAAGCTCGACAAGTTTGTGATTGTTTAATTTTAACAATCTACACTGTGCTATTTTCTATCAAGTATTACATATTGTTCATCTCACAATCAGTATACACATAAGCTGCTTTCCCTGACTTTTTTTTTTTTTTTTTTTTAAATACAGAGATATATTGTAATTTCTTTCCATGCTACTTTCATATGCAAAGGACTACTCTGCATACCACTCTGGGAAAGAATTAGACAGCAAAAATACAACAGCTTTGACCAGTCTTAAAACGCACTCCTGAGCTCCAGAAGAAACTTGAAAAAAATTTCTGTAGGCCTATAAATACAGACAGGATGTTACAAAGCAGCAGATGTCATATCCCAAGGGATATCTTTGTGATGTGAGAAACTAGAGAACAGGCTCCTACACAAGCCAATTAAATATGCTCCCTATGTGCTGCTGGGCAACAATTAATAGTGATTTCTGGGCATTACTGGTGACAGCTGCATACTGGCTTATAATAAACAGATTTCTTTCATCTCCCCTTTGTATAACCTGAAATGATAAGCATCTGGAATCTGAATTACTCAATGGCCCATAAATTAGGCACATGAAGGCAGACTGTGAAGTGCATGCCAGGCACACTAATGAACAAAATAAGACACAATGTTGTAGGCGTGATGACAGTTATTTGCTTTTATAAAAATAAAACTGAATCATTTATAAGTCCACATCTCCATTTATACAGAATTCATTATTAGATTACACAACTGATGTAGCAGCAATCTGAACACATTTTCCTGAACTATTGTTTTCTTGCAACTGGGTGTCTGCTCCTTTTTGCTTTCCTTTCTCATCTCTTTAACTACATGTGCTGGCTTCAAACAACATCTATCTTGCCAGCAGTGTCCCAAGGCAGGGGAGTCTAGGCAAGTTCACACCTTAGGCACCTCAGCAGCACCTGGTCAGATAATCTGTAAGCATTTAACACCCACCTACTGCCAAACTAATGCTTTTTCACCCACCCACAGGAACAGCACAGGTCAGTAATGTGGTAAATGTGCATAGTGAAGGATAGGGGGAAAAGCAAGAGAGAAGCTTCAGGTCGAGGGCAGAGCAGACCTCAGGATACAACAGTGCATGGGCAACAGGAACTAAGTACATTGTGGTAAAAACAAGGAATGTTATCTAGGACAGTGGGGAAATTATATTATTACAATGGGAGTGAGCACAAGAAGAGCAGAAGACATATTCAGATGATCAGGTTTTGTTAGTTCTGTTGTGCATTAAGTAACTGGAAGAACAGCACCCAACAGTGAAATCTTTTTCCTAGCGTCAACATGTATAGTTTGTCTTTTACATCACCACCCCCTTTTCTTAAAAAGATATTTTCCTTAGACTTCCTGTATGAACATGATTTTGACAGCTTCATTCCCACTTGTCCTTGTGCCAAGAAGTTGTCTAGCCAAAATTATTTGCCCTCTCTGATGCTTCCCTCCCAGCATAGCTACAAACACTAGGTCTACCCCTTTCAGTTAAGCTCAGTAGCCAAAGTATGCTATGCTCTGAAACGTCCTCTTAGCTGCTCTTCTAATCAGCCCTTTTACGTATATAGGACCTGAGGCTTTACTGCAGGCCATCTCTCATGGGACTAACTTATTTCTACAGCAGCGCTGCCACCACTAGCTGATTGAAAGAAATCTGAAACTGAATCAAGCAAAATAGTAATAGCAAAAAAACCTGTGCTAATCTCTAAATGCATAATCCTTTGTACTGCTGTACCTCTACCATAAGCTGTGAAGTGACATGCATGTCTTCTCTCACCTCCCTTACCTCAGCATCTCCATTGTTCAACGAGCTCTGAGCTGGACGGATTCATGGGTCACCAGTTAGGGTACTGATGTTGCTGTTAGTGAATAACCATGAAACAACCAAGAAAGTAATCTGCTTGGGGTGGGTATTCTGAACTGTTTTGTGCTGGCAGATCTTTGGAAGTTTGCACCGCCTAGAAATTCAGCTGGCACTCCCTCTTCTTAATTTGTTAATGAAAGGTTAAAAGAATCCAGCAGCAAATCTCGCCACTCTGGTCCCTTTCTACCACCACCTGCTACTGCCTGCCCGCCTCCTTAGCTACGGCGTCACCCCAAGCCATCCTTCACCACCACCAACAGCCTCCTCTCGCCGCTGCCATGAGCACAAAGAGCCGCGTCCAACAACGCCGGAGAAAACTCGGCCCGAACTCGCACTCAGACTCCCAAGCGGGAGGCCCACGACCCGGCTAGGTGCGGGCACACGACGCTGTGCGCTGGGGCGCTTTCCGAGCACTCCCCCCGTCCCCGGGACGCGCCGGCCCCAAGGCCCCGCGGACGCACCTGGCTGGGGCGCGGCGCCGGGCGGCCCCNCACACGGCCGAGCCAGCAGCCCCCGCTCCCGGCTGGGACACGGGAAGCGGTGGCGGGCTCGGGCGGGGTGAGAGGTCAGGAGCTCCAGAACAAAGGGTTATGCGCGAGGAATCATTCTAAGCTAAGTTTGCCAAATTTGCAGTCCGAATGCCTCACGGGAGCAGTTCCAAGGCCACATGAAATGTCTGCATTACTCATAGCTGAAAGATCAAGCTGTTTCAGAAAAGCCCCTTACAATTGATCTACTTCTTATAAAGGAGATGACGTCCAAGCTTGCTTGTATTGCATGAGTTCAGTAAACTGACTGCCCTACAAACACAGGGCAACCCAAAAGTGATTCATTGACCAGCTCTGCAGCCCTGTCTGCTGTTCCAAAATCCCCGAGAAAGTGGTGCCACTCCCCAGTTCAGTGGCATGTGCCATGGACAAACTTTGGAAAGCCTGTGCAGTTCTTTAGAGATGCTCATGAATCAAGAGGTGGTTGAAGTGAAACCTATGTGAAGGTTGTATAGGAAAATATTTTGGTAATTTTGCAGCTCTTATTTAGACTCTTTGCTTTAAAAACATCCCCCTGATATTTAAGTGCTTTGTATTTATTAAGTCTGTAAGACAGTCAGAAGCTTTACAAGTGGGCACAGTGCCTTGCTATTGTGTGCTGTCCTTGCCTCAACTGTACATCCTTCTGTTTACAGCAGTACAGACAAAAAAAGGGAAGCAAGGGAAGGCTGATTTGAACTGGCTTATATGTATGAAGTGCCTTTATTACTGCAGAAGCACTGACCTTTGCTTTTAATGGAGAAAGAAACCATGGAAAACAAATTCCCCTAATCATAAGTACTGGTTCCCAAGTAAGTTCTGTGTCTCTGTGGTGTTCCTCTCACAGTCCTCCCGCTAGCTAGAGCATGGTTGAAGCTCTATACCATTTGTATAGAGCAAGAAATAAATACGAGTTTTACAGCTGGCCAGCCTTTCTACAGCTCTATCATCCCACATGCTCTAGGGAACCTAGACAAAATGCTTTATACTTAATTGAACTATTCGTCTGTTTAGAAAATACCTTAATCAGAGGTAATTATTTTGTCTGGGAAGAGAAAGTGAAGCTATTCTTGGTCATTTGTGTATATTACAGATAATAACTAAAACAGATAATTGTAAAGATTACTCATGATCTCAAAAAAGCATATATTGCCAGTATTTTTCTTACATTTCAAGAAGCCTTAACCAGTGGGCCGGTGCTTGAGGAATAAATTAGATTACAGAGTTTGTGAAACATATGAAGAGAAACTCAGATTGAACCTCCAGGAAGTATTTTAGTTACAGACATTAGAAACAGTCATAGGGCTATGTCCTTTCATCTTTGTAACCTAGTTATTATAAATATAGCAAGTGAATAAAACCCATGCTTGTTAGATTTTATGTCTGCATATGAAAAGCAAACTTAAGTTTTGTATCCTGTAGTTTTGTGAATCAACTTGCTCCTTCCTCTCAAGATCAACTAATTGTAACAGAGGTGAAGAGTTCATGACTTCTAAAGCTTTAGTTTTTAATTCTACTTGCACCTTTTTCAGAGTTTTGAGGTTTTTGGCAGAAATATGTTACAGAACAAAACTTCATTCCTGTTAAACACACCAAGTCTACCAAAAAAGACTGCGCCTGTCTAGTGAGACTGCTACATCGTTACTGTTTGTGGAAGATCTTTCTTGTTGCTCAACACATGGAGTACCCTGGTGCATGTCAGAGGTGAGTAGTTGCTGCTGAAAGACGAGCACAGAAACATACTTCAAGAGGGGAACTCAGTCATCTAGGAAGAGGGTTGTGTATCTAGTTATAAACTTTTTGAAATCACACCTGACTGTCAGTGTTTGGATTTTCTGGGAATGAAGGTTGCTGTTTTACTCCTGTATTCTTTAAAAGAAAGATGAACAGCTAAAGGACGTCCACAGATTAAGTGCAAAGTGAAATAGAACAAAGCTAGTGCTTGTGTTGGTGTTTCTGCCTGCCTGGCCTAAGCGGAAGGATGTTGTTCTGCAATTTTGTGGACAGTTTTGGATCTTCAGATGCCCTTGAAAATGGAGAAGTTCCAAAATAAACTAAGTTAGCTTCCAAGTACTCTTAGTCAACTCCAAAGACACGTGATAGAAAAATGCAAGCCGTAGGGTTAACAGACTAAGAGTACTGCCTATTATAATTTCTTTTCACTACCACTAATTAAGGAGGACAAATTTGAGAGATAGGCAAGTTGTCCAAGGAAAGATGCATTTTCTCCTGTAGTGACAACTGATGCATAGGCCCTATTCAGTTGTACTGGCTTTTTTTCTCAGATTTTGAACCAGCAATGCAAGTCTTTGCACACCACCATTTCATCACTGAAACTGGTTTCAGCAAGTCCTGTCTAATGTTGAAGTCCCCACATTGCCTCTTACAGTAGCCTCTAAAAAGCCTTTCTGTTTTGTTGTACTTAGTAGCTGTCAGCAGCACTGGGCAGCAGTGGGTGATTAACAGAATGACTGGTCATTTGTGTGGTACTTCATACTACCATCAGTCTTATGTGTAGGTAGAAAACATTGTGGTCAGTCCCTTTTAGCAGGGTTCATATTACTGTTCAGTGACAAGGCCCTAAATGGAACTAACTAATTAAGGAAAAAAGCTTATAATGGAGTTTGAAGAAATTAAATGGAAATTACTCTTTGATGTGCACTAGGAAGAACAGGAAGCCCAGGAAATGGCTGGAAAAGGGGAGTGCCAGCACATGGACTGTACCATTCATACTTGTCATTACATGGGGACCAAAGAAGCTTTTCTAAGCTTGCCTACATCAGGAAATAACTGAAGAACGTGCTATTTGCATTAGAACTAGACAGGTACTAGATGTGTCAAGTGTATTACACAAAATTGCATATCCAGGAGTGACTTACTCCCATAAAGGCTGTGGGGCGCTCTGGCATGTCTCACCAGCAGAACTCCAGGCTTCTGACACATTACCTCAAGAGTCTGGTCTGAGGAGCAACATCACACCTGTGGCAGACTTAGTGCTCAGCTTGAGTTTGTTAAAAATATAGCGATTAGTCAAGTCTGTTGCAAGCAAAAAAGGGGAACAAAAGATTGGGAATTTAATTTGTATTCAAGTAAAATTAACTTCTCTTCTTCGGAAGGAAAAGTGAAGTGCTGTTTTTTCTTTTTTATCCAGCTATTTTAAGTGAACCAGGGTATCAATACTGCAGCATTTATGTCGTATTAAAATGGCTCATACATAACCAGCTAGAAGAAAAATGGAATCATGTAGGAGTTTTTTAATCCTTTAACTAGGGGCATTAACTGTTTTAAAGTAGTCATGTGTTCAAACTTAATGTCGTGCATAAATTACTGTCTCTGGCAAATGTAATCATTTTTTCAGCTTGTGTAACACCACAGGTCAGTTAGTATATCAACTGAGCTTGTAATCCATATATCTGCCAGTGACTTAACACTGTTCTATTCCCTTACTAGAGTTAATACTTACTTAATACTTGCTTTTATAATTCATTCCAGAATGTCTCACTGTCTGTCTTTTGAAGTGTTTGTCACAAGAAAAGTGAGAGAAGTAAGTATTTTTTATTGGTCACTTTACCAATGGTACAAGCTTTTGCTGTATAGGTATAAGTGACAGTTCCAAAGCAAAATCATCATCACATTCAATAGCATAAAGGCCACAAAGTCTTCACTGCCAAGCAGCTTTCCCCAGGTGTCCTGAGGACAGTCAGGCTTAATTACATGCAATTTTATAAACGCACTGAAAGAAGTTCTTTCAATTACCATCTAGATTGCAGCTTTACTGGTTCCTTGAATTGAAATTTAGGGACCAAGCCAGTTTAATTAGGTAATGTTTATTTTACATAGAACAATCTCCAAAGAATATTTAAAAAACCCAATCTAAATACTGATTTTATTGCATTTATTTTCTTAAAAAAAAAAAAAAGACAGGCACAATTTAGGTATTCAAATACTTCAAACTGAACAACTGTTCGCTATTCAGATTTCCCCAATACCACTCCAAAGGCTGTGAAAGTAGAAAATGTCATTTTGCACGAGGCAGTAGTGCATTTAGTAGGAATGAATCACAAAATATATTTTTGTGAAGTAAGTCGTTATTGTTGCTTTACAATTACCTATAAAATTTTTTGAATTGCACAATAAGTTTGCTTTGCAATTGACAACTGCCACAAAATAGGCCTAGTATGTAACTAAGTATTTGCTCAAACTATCCCTTAGAAACAAATTAGGTTTTCTTTTGGTAAATACTTAAAGTCTAGTATCAACTATATTGTATATCTGAGGTAATTTAGAAATGTT
Organism: Cnemophilus loriae; assembly: GCA_013397755.1. NCBI lineage: Eukaryota > Metazoa > Chordata > Aves > Passeriformes > Corvidae > Cnemophilus > Cnemophilus loriae. The sequence goes on from VZTF01005798.1 coordinate 118,389, forward strand.
TCAATAGGAAGAGGTTTATATATTTAACTAAATTAAATTTCTGCCTACCTTAAAATCTACACAATAGCTGTGTGTCCTAAAGAATATTTTGATTTGAAAGTACCAACACCAATGAAATCTGGAACTGTTTAAATGAATCGATTTCCTGGTTTTCTGTTTTGTTATCAATGCTGAAAAGGCACTGTGTACATTCCTCTGAACATTTGGTGTTTAAGGGTGTGTTTTTAAAAGTTAACAAGCATCCAACGACAAACTTCAAACAAATGTTTATAAGCAAAAAAATACTGAATAGACTTCCCACTGATCGATAAGTCCATGATATCTGAAAGTATTCATTTTCCATAGAACTTCTTATTCAACAAGAATATGAGCAAATTCACATTCACTTTAGCTTTATCAAACATTTTCATTACAGCCACACCTTCATACTGCATCTGAAGCAAATCCTGAAAAGAGAAAAAAATCATTAGTATCTGTCTAAATCCATACCTTACAGCAACAAGATGTGATAAACATCACCAACTCCAGGTTCTTCTTAACTTAAACAATTTCAAGCAACTACTGGGATATGTGTGGAAAACATTACGTGTCCTCTAGATCCTAAGCTGCAGATGGTCAGTAACAGCAAACCAGAAGAAATACTGTTTCCTGTGTATTTCCATTTTCTTTTAGTATTTGCTGCTTGCCACTGAACTAATGTGGTGGTTGATTTGCCCCAAGATAAACAATAATTCAATGCCCATGCCCAGCATCCTGCAGAAGTTATATAGTTATTCTCCACATGATCTGCTTCTCTCTCCTGATTGACTAGTTCATGCATACATGTGAAAAAAATACTGAAATAGTTTGTAGTTACAGGAAATGCAACAGCAGCTATATAGCAAAGTAACAAAATCCAAACCTGAAAATGGAGCTGCACTTTTTCCATCTCAACTCCTAAAAATTTTGCTTTGATTTCAAAGTCACCCACTTCTTCTCCAGGCGTGATATCAAACATCACGTTCTTAAACCTCAAAACAAGAAAGGTAATTGAATAAATAGGCTGTGCAGTTTTATATAGTCCAGAGACAGTTTTAGGGAAAAAGCCTGCAGAACATCGGAGAACTTTGACCACAAGCAGTGTTGTTGATATCAAAAGAATCACTCCATCCCTCCCTGCACTGCGCTCCATGCAGTGTCTTCTTAGAGACTTTCTGGTGTATTGGTATTATGAAATACAGAATTCTGAAGTCTTTTCTTTTGGAGAAACATCCCCCAAAAAACCCCAAAAACCCACCAACCCAAAAAACCCCAACCAATCAACCAAAACAAAAACAAGCAAACAAAACCCAAAAAAACAAACAAAAAAAAGGCTTTGGGAAGTTCAGCAAACAAATCAGATCAAACATCCAGTGGATAGAAACAGAACAGTCAGATTTTCGTTCTGCCATGCCCAGGCATCTCCTTGCAGGTACATATTTGCCTCATGTGGCTTCCTCTACCTGATGAATCCACTTGGGGAAAAAAAAAAAAGAAAAAACCTGGAAAGAATTTTTCCATGCAGAAAGTGGATGGGAACGTGCACAGAATGGAAGACTTTCACTACCACGGCCTCAAAATGGAAGAATACAGAAGGGATGTTAAACCACCATGTCCAGTCACCCTGCCATAGTGAGGAAGAGCAGAAAACCTGGGGTTTACTAAGTTATCTGAAAGTGACTGGTCAATATATGAAAAAAAAATTGCTACAACTGCTTAAAAAGGTGGTCATTAATAGTGAGTCTGCTGCCAAACTTGTACTTATCCATGTAAGGGGGTGCTAGGGCTGGCTTGTTAAAATATTTTCCCAAGGTAATTATAGAGCAAGGTACAAAGTAAAAAACTAAATACGACAATTAGACTGTGGCATCCTTCTGAATGCAAAAGTCTGAGGTAATTTTAGCTGTGGCACAGGAAATGGTTAAGATTTCTTTTATTAAAAGCCAGGCCCCTTCAGAAATTGTTGATTAGAAAATACTCAGAATTGTTTTGTACCGCACTTACTGATTGGTTTGAAGATCTTCAATTTCTAGGATGACACCTTTTTCATGAAGCCTTGCAGCTGTGTACTTTAGTGAGGTCTGTTTCAGCTTTTTGCTTCCCTTCATCTCCTCTTTTCCATCTAATTTAATTGACCTCCGTGAATTTCTGGAAAGAGAACAAGAAAACTGGCTTTTGAGGTGTCTGTCAGATACTTAATACTTCAGCTACTCTTCTAGCCATATTTAACTTTCTTTCACTCCTTCTTGAACTTCTCTAAAAAAAACAGAATTAACATCCCCAAAAATCTAAGAGTTGGAGGAATTTTGAGCATGCAGTGAATCATCTAAGCATCTTGCCAATGATTTTGAATCATCTTTTAGCACTTTTTTCAATTCTGTTGTGAAATGCAACTCCAATCCTAAAGAGTCCACAATGCTCACTTTAAAATAGCAATTTGTAAACGTAAGGTGACATAAATGTTAAATACTCTGTAATTAGAGTTAAATTTTGGATCAATGAAGTGTGCACTAGGAAAATTCCTATTCACAATAGTAAAACGTTTTCATTTTGACACTTTGGTGGCATTGGTGAGGGGATTGCTTTCAAGTAACTGTACCATACCTGAAAGGTAAAATTATTTAGGCATTTATTTCCCCCTTTTCCATTCCAAAACCAAACCCCAAACCTTTTAAAGAAGGAAGAAACCAATAATTACTTCCCAAAGCTTCATGACCTCAAAGCATACAAACGGATCTGCAAAGTAGCACCAATTAAATATATTGAAAACGTCTATACATCTCAGACTTCTCTTTCTCAAAGGCAGTCTTAAATAAATGCAAGACTTTAATTTCGAGATGCTGACACAGTTCACAACTCTCATGGACCTTTTGTAGACTGTCAATCTGTTGGAATCAAAACTTTAAACTACACATTAACACCTGCTCTCCCTGTTGATAAAACACACTAAAAGACACATTAAAAGAAAAGAAGACTCAACTCACTTTCTTGTTAAGTTGTCTAAACAAGTTTTTATATAGGTGTTGTAATAATTAATTTGTTCCTCATAAAATGCTGTCTTGGAGTTAAGTGCATTCAAAGTCTGCTGGAGTTTCACCAGTTCAGCTTTTCGATGGTGTCTGTATCTTCTTTGATTCCGGATGTCCTAAACAAATTTATTAATGTAATTGTTTTATTAATTTGAAATTTTAAAAAGCCTCAGTTCATTACCATTCAAATTTGTAATTACACAATCTGACTTAATTACTGAGACAAAGCACAAAACGATCATATTAGTGCTTACAAAAAACAGTACCTATAGGGAATACTACACTTTACATGGCAATCACATTGCTACTCGTATATACAAGTGGTGTTATATTGAACTTTGCTGTGCTCTACAGGGCCTAACAGACCCAGAACTCATAAGGAAGATGTCACTGTTGTGCTAAAGATAATTCAATATACTAAGATTCTTATGGCCAGTATGGATTGTGGATGTGGAATAGGATTTGTTGACAACAGTGTCCCTGTGCTTTATCAGTGTCAGGATGGGCACCACATTGGCCCACTATTCTTCTTGTGTCCTGCCCAACTACAGCAGATCAGTGTTAATACCAATCAGATAATATTTCATGGGGGTTTAAGTCCTTTGAAACCTTACCAAGACCACAGCCATTCTTAATTGAAACACCACTGAGTAATTCCAATTACTGTTAAAATATACAAAGTTATATTGAAACACATTATAGGGGAGGAATTAAATCATCATCAACATCAAATTCAGTATCAGATTTGGATAACAAAGGTTGCACTTGTGTGACAGTTATGCAGGGGTGTACTGTCTTTCACTTTTTTTGTCAGGAAACGGAAACCATTTGCTTCATATGTGCATAGTTCAGTAGTTTAGGGTAGCACTCCCTGAAAAATATGTATTTTACTTCTCTAACTGGAATGGATTTAGGCTAGATGCTAAAAAACCATTGATATACAGGGAAACATTCCATTTACCTTAGCAATCTCATTTATAATTTCTTGGTACTTAGTTGCTGAAGACACTAGTCCTGCTTGTTCCAATGTCCGGAGATTTCTCTGAATTTTCCTTTTCTTTTGTTCTATTGGTAGCTGCCCATCTTCAAAAATAGACTGACTGTGCTTCATTTTCTCTGGAGTTTTAGAATCTAAGATGGCACGTTTTTCTACAAGTTTCAAGTTCTCAGATTCCTGGGTAAAAAGAAAATAAAAAAAACCCAAAACAGTTACTTTCCAGATTTTGGTAACTGTTAAGTGTTCAAGTACATGGAACTCTCAAAGGAGATTATCAAGAATCAAGCTGAAGGTTTTATGTCCTATTACCACTTAGTCTCAAAGTACCCCATTTACTATGCCTTTGGACATACCTTAGATGCGTAGTGACAACACCTAGACATACATTTGAATTAATCAAAATGTCTAATTCAGCCAGGCTAAATGACTTCACCAAGTTGTGGAAAGGCTGTCCAGATCTCACAGGTGTTTCCTATATATGCACACACTGAGGTTAACTAAAATCTGCACATTATTTAAAGGCAGTTTTGTGTGTCAATGTCTACAGGAAAGACTTCAACTGTGAGCTCTTCCCACTCAATTCCCATGCTAAGGATAGCAGTAGGTCCCTGAGATTTGCTTTTTTAGATTAAGCAAATCAACTAAAGGGTCTAGGAACTTGAGTTACGATACTGAATTTAATGAGGGGGGAAAAAAAGGATATTCACCTCAGGCTATTTGATGGTATTATAATATAGAAGGGAAAAATGTTTTACAAAATGTAAAGAAAAAAATATTCTAGTCACATTCTAGTGACTCCAAGACAGCAAGAAAAAAGTATTCTAGTCTAGTCTAGCTCACAGCAAGACTTATTTTTTGTTTCCCTCTGAAGCAGTTTCCAATTATACAGTAAAAAAAAAGCAAGTCTCATGTTTTGAAGACTCTAAATCTGAATAGGCTAAAACCATCAACAAACAATTACATTGTTATAATGTGATGGAGAAAGCTGTCAGAGATCTGTTAAGGCTTTCAAATGGCTATAATAAAATACTTTCTTCCCTATTCAGGCATAGTATAGCACTTACCTGTTGTGCAGTGGCTGGTGTTTCTAATATTTCTAAGAGCGTATCCCCTGGCTGTGTTCGTATCACATCCACAATAAGTCTTTTGGTCCTTTTGAAAAGGATACATGGATATTACAAAACAGTTATCACTGGATCACTTGTACGTGTCATTTCTTCAACCATAAAAGTAGCAAGCTCCCCTTTTATTATGGATTCTTGGTAAAATTTGCTTTCTAGCTTTTTACGTTTCACAGATTCCCTTAATAGTGTTTAATATCTGGTTTCTACACAGTCTGAGTAGAGAAATACATGTAAGCTTCCCTCCATTTATTTTAGAAAACAGATAACCAACTAGCACAGTAAAACAGTTACTGTTAACAAAAATACAAGCAACAACTCACATGTAGATTGTGACAAAACAGCAGACAGAAATGTAATGTTTGAAAAGCCTGAGCAACTCGTCATTCCATTAAGGGTCATATTTATTGAATAAAGTCGAAATGCACTCAGAACTGCTGAACTTTGAAGGAATTTTACATTTGATGCAGCGCAGTTACACAAACCACTTAAGGACAGATATTTCTCTAGCGACAACAGACAAGGAGCATTTCCTTGCTAAAAAAGGGAAGCTGCTACACCCCGATATGTTAACCAGTTCTTTTCTTGGTAAGAATTTATCTTATTCCTGCTGCCTATTCATTCATAATACTTCCAAGAACATCCTGCTACAGAATTCTATTAATTTAGAGGACAGGATTACTGAAATAGCTCATTATTCTTAACAATTAACAGAAAATTAAAGATGCAGCTTAAGTTTCCAAGGAAAATGTGTAAATATGGTCAAGATTTCTATGATAAAACCTAATGGTTTAAAGTGATAGTCTACCTAGGTACAGTTACTTCTTCAGAAGTAAAACTTCACACCATCTAATAAATCCAGAAGACTTATTTCTGATTTTAAAAAATCCAAACAGCTTAATAGGTTAGAGTTCATCTGATCAAATCATGTCTTCCCTCCTAGTTATTGCCCACCTAGTTATTGGTGCTGTCTTTCCCTTCTAATGTGAACTTCTGCCTTCACACATGTGGGGTACATCCAAACACGGTAATAAAGGAGAGCAGCATCCTGTTCTCCCCCTTACTCAGAGTGTACTAGGATCTTAAGTAGGCTGATCGCTTTTCTGGGTAGCTTGAAATAACTTCAAAAGATGGGTGCCAATAATGTGAAACTAAGTGCTGTTATATAATTAATTTTTACTATAAAGTAGCCTGTATTCCAGAGCATCCTCGTAGCCATTTTTATTAATTTGTTCACCAGATAGAATAAACATAATTTTCTTTCCTGGATAAAAGCATGCAGCATGGGCTATTCCTGCTGAAGTAACTGCTACATTCTTTTCAAATGGCTGGTGACAGTATATCAGGAAAGTGTTTATTTTTGAGGGGGAGGAAAGGACATGGTAATACTGTTTGACCCTTAAAAGTCTAGACTGCTTTTCATCTCTTCTTTCCCAAGGCTGTGACATTTTAAAGCAGACTGCTTTTACAGCTTCATGAAAAAACAATTCCTAAGTTAGATAATGATGCAGTTATGCTCCAAAACACAAATGGCAATATATTTATTTTTCTGGAAGAACTGACAGTTCCTCTGACTTTTGCAAAAGTTTGAGTAGCACTGAACACAAACTGGCTTTTGAAAACTGAATGCACTCAGAAATGTGCTTAGGCAGGGCAAACGTTTAAAAAGCAATGTTTAAAAAAACCCAAAAAACCAAACAAAAGCATTGCCAGAATATAAATATTTGACCAAAACTTACTTTATCATCAGACTTTTGAGATCCTGATCTTCACCTTCTCGTAACTCGTATTTGCTTGTTAGAGACAGTGAAATCTCTGTTTTTGCAAGTTGGTTCAATGTGCTTTCCCTGTTGGGGTCATTGGGATCAACAGCTCCTTCCCCTAAAAGAAAACATATTTTACTCCAAGTGTTCCAATTTTCCCATGATTCAGTACATGCAGCAAACAAGTACCTAAATGAATCACTGTCAGAAATATTAAGTTCATTATAGAGCACCTCTATTCCTTCCACTTAGAAGCAGTCTTTTTCTGGACATTGAACAATCAAAACCATTACTTAGCTATATATGAGCCTGGTTACAGTATTTTGGAAATTACACCAATCCTTGCTTTTCAGGCTACTGATGTGCAGAAGACCTTCATCTCGTCTTCTCAAAGAACAGTACAAACAATTTAACATCCTTTATCCTAACATGCAGTGATAATGAAGAAATGAAAGAGTAGCAGCTATGTTAACAGGCTATTCACTTGAATGTTGGTGTTATCCATGACTTCTAGCTACTTTCTAAACAGTTTTCTACAACAAAGGCAAATTAAGTATCAGTCAAATGCATCACTTTCTAATAAATTTGCATAATTTTAAAAATGTAATTTTTATTTGGATAATTAAGTATCAAATGAAAAATGGCTGGGTTTAGAATTCTCTGTATACTTTTTCTAAGTTTCTAAGACTGGATTGTTAAAAAAATCACTTGTTTCCTATCTGCAGTTTAAGCACAACTGGCTCATTCAAAATATTACTAATGTTTGGATTTTGAATCACACATTAATTTTTAGAGTGACTATTGCAGTTAGAAAAAGGTTCAATTATAAGGTGCGATGTTACAATAAGTGTTTGGAAAAGAATTCTGTAGTAAACAGAGAAGCAGAAGCTATTACACTGAGAAACACAAAAGTGTTTAAGTTAAGCCTCTGTTTAATTCTGCCCCTAGAATGCAGTTACCCATAAAGACAAAAAACAGCATACCAAGGAAAGATTCTATATCAGGAACGGGTCCCAGACCTTCCAGCAATTCGTTCAGCAGGTCATTACTCTCAGTGGCAATGGCATCCTGGTGTTCCAAAAGCAGCTATAAACAAATGCGAATGAAATCATCATCCAGAAAAAGCTTTCCTGGTATCTTTATACTTGAAAATAAATCTGGAAACTAAACATTGAAAAAAACAGACCTAGCATGATCAGGATTATGGAGGACCTTCCCAAGGCCAGGAAGCACCCTGGATTCTGGGCTAAGTTTCAAGTTGCCCTTGCTTTAAAACAGCTTGCCTTGCTCCTCCAGCAATTGTGTCTGGGGTGCTGAATGTCACAGCTGAGCAGAAGATTTGCAGTTAGGACTAACAAAGTCCTAATCATCACAGAATAAAGGGTGATAATCCCAAGCAGAGCATTTTGGTGCTGCATCCTTAACACGTAAAAGAATAAAGACAGCGTTGGTGGTCCACAGAAAGACATCTATTTTCTTTATAACCATTCCAGTAGCTGACAACAGTGTCAGTGATACCTTTCAGAAAGGACTGTATTTTCTAAGTGAGGAACCAGCTCTGCAGCATTCACTGCACCTAACAGACGTGTTATGCCAATCATTAGACTCACTAAAAGGAGTATTTGATCAGGACTAATATTCACATGTAACTGCTGGTCATTACATGCAGGCATTGGTCTATTGCTTCCAAAATTAAAAGAACAGGCACAAAGACAAACCAGAAAGTTTGTTCTTAGCAGATTAGGTTATTCGTTTTCACTTGAATAAAACTATCTTATAGTGTGGTCTACTGTGAGTTAGGTATTCTACCTTTTCCATAGTGTATCTGGCAGTATTTGTGAGAGGTTCTTTGTGGTGTTTGTGGGCTTTTTTTTTTGACGGGGAAATGTTGTGGGTTTTTTTTCTCCTTGGGCGGAGGGACACACAGGGGACATACTGCAAGTCAGGAAACAGATAGTAATATCCCAGTTTTAGGAGGAACATGTGGTAAACATTTAACTTACACCCTATTGAGTCATACTTCAGACTGCAGTTATTCTGTTCTTTACCCACAGTAAGAACAGGCATGATACCACAACTTCAGTTTTTCTAAATCAGATGTTTGCATCTGCTTCCAACAAGTCACATGGCTGAATGCCAGAGCCACAATATACAATTTCTATTCCCAGAGTCAAAGGCTCTCCCTCAAATTGCTTTCACTTTCTTACCCAAGACAGAAAATTGTTTTAAAGTTAGGAATGTCACACGAGACTAGGACAAAAGTGTTCTTTCCTCTCATCAGAAAGTGTTCACTACTTATTATTCAAGATGATGCTTTTGCATGGAAGCAGCATTTGCATTTTTCCTGTGGAAAAAAAAATCTAATACTCAACTTCAGAACATTTCAGAGATGAAGAAATTACTTTTAACGTAAAAATGAAAACTAAGCTTTCCCCAGAGAGTGTTAGCTGCAAATATTTGATAATCTGTATGCTATAGTCCATTGACTAGTCTGTTTTCATTGACTTACTGAATGGGTATTGATAATTTCTTCAATGGAGATATATATGACAGGCTTGCTAAGGGTCACCATATCAGAGTATTCATCAATATTGAATTTCTCTTCTGGTTCAGGAACATCACAGGCTGCTTGAAAAAAATTCCTAAGAGAAAATGAGAAAGACTTCAATAATTGTCCCTTATAAATTCACTTTATTTAGCCTGTATAAAAAAGCCACACTCAAGTCTTTGACATGTATTATATTTTTCTGATAACCTGCTATCTACCCTCAATGTTTCAAGGAACCTTTTGGAGGCAACACATCAATAGGAAGGATGAAGTGTTCTCTTTCCTGGGTAGCTGGTGGAAGACTGTTTTAAAGGTGTTGGGGTTTTTTCCCCTCCTTATTCAACAAGGAGTGAAAACTTGGTAAATTTTAAGGACTTACAGAAATATCTATTTAATGCTCTAGAAGTTATAAAAGGATTTCTTTCTGATTTTACGAAGGCACTTTGCAGTATGAGGTGTGCCGAGAAGGAATTAATTGAAATAGCTGCAATAAATTCCCATTTGTCCCACAAATGTTTAGATTGCTGCTAGGCAATAGAAAACGAGCTGCTCGAAATGAGAGCAAATGCAGTATTGTCTATGAATATGAGAATCCTGTGAGGAAAAAATGCAGAGTATGGTTGAAGTGTTACTTCAGTATGACTAACATGTACATGGAGTACTGAGACCTGCTTCCCAAAATGACAGCTGGTCAAGCTACTGACTTCTTCAGGGATGTGCATAGACAACCAAGGACCAGCAGGGTCCTCCTGTCAGAGGACCACTTTGTATTCTGAAGTGAGAGGACCTGAAATGGGGCAGCTGGGAAAAACAGGGTTTTGGATGATGCCTGTGGGTTTGCTCCAGGAGCCATATTATTCCAGCCCCATGGTGTTGAAGAGGATACATGTTTCAGGTTCACAACACCTTTAAAGTATTACAAAAGAATAACTGAAACAAACAAACCAAAACAAAACAAAAAACAAAAAGAAAAAAGGAAAAGGGCTGGGATTCTTCACTTTGGAGAGGAAAAGCTGCAGACTACAAATCAAGTTGTACAAAATCACAGTGGTACTCCATGAGATGTGTGCAGAATTCATTAATCAAGTCCAAAAAATAATGGCCAAGAGGGTATGCAATGAAACTGCAGGAAGATTATAATTTTAACCAACAGGTAGCAAACTTCTAAATATTGCTACAGGAGGAGTTGTGGAGGCAGATGATCTCATATGCTGAAGAAGGGTGTGGACAAATTCCTCCTGCACAAGTTCATAAATGCAGAGTAAAAGATCTAGGCAAGTTTAATAGCTTTTAGCATAGCTAATATTGCTAATATTGTTCCAAAGGGGAACAGGCAGCTAAGGGCAGCCACCATTGCTGTCTAAGAAGGGTTTAGTTAAAATACAGAGTGCTGGCATGCAGATACTGAAGTTAGCTTAATTAGGAGAGGGATTCTTCCTTTCGTAGCGATCAAGGGCCAACTAGAGTAGCACTCTTTTGTTAGCATTTGTTATTCTTGCTACAGTTTCTTCATGTTTATGTCATGCCCTTAAATACTTTATTAAAATTACTAAGTTTAATTATCTCTGTGTCCATGGTTGATCTCTCAAGGAAACCCATTTTATGAACAGTGCATTTGCTTTCATGAAGGGCAGACACTTAAGACAGAAATTCTGAGCGCAAGTTTGTTGCAAAACTCAACAATACCACAAAGTAATAGCAATCACCTCCAAAAATGGGCAATAACCCCCAAGAGCTTGTGTCCCAGAATGTAGCAAAACATGCAGTTTCCTATGACTGCAAGATAAAAGAATGAAATCTGTATAGAATATCTCAGCAAAGATGAGAGAGTAAGAACAAACCCTGCAACTTTTTCCTGACAAATATTTTTTTCTTCCTCAGACAAGACATTCAGCTGTCCTCCCAAACGAAAGCAGACATTGTTTCTGCTGGATAATGAGTTACCTCAGTCTGTTCTGAGTCTGTGTTTGCAGTAAGGAACTGCAACCAAGGCAGCAGAAATGATCTCAAATTAATGCACAAGCTAAAATACAACCTGTTACTCCTGCTCCAGTTTCCTTGTCAGTAAGCATTTCTCTTTGCCATATCCCTCAACATTTTAAACTATGAACAGGAAATTCCTATCAATGAGAAGTCCACCTGCCTTACTCATCCTAGAGGAAAGTTCTTACTCTGCAGGTATTTGTGACGGCTTTGCATACCTGAACTTCTGGTAGGTCTGTGAGAGGTAAGGGTTCATAGATGACAGATGTTCGCTTTCTCCTTCAAAGAGTTTGTTAGAAGCAGCATGCTGGAGGACTTTTGCCACACAGCCTAGGTTCCTCCTCTGGTCAGGATGTATCTGGCCCCCAGCTGTCATATCGATTATATCAAAGCCATCAGGAGCAACTATGGCAGGGTTCATGTAGCGATAGTACAGAAGGTTGCCAACAATCTAAAGAAACAGTTAGAGAAAAAAGTTGAGATCTTCCCTTTGCATATAGTAATGACACCTTACAAAACATGACCAGTCGTTTCTATTTCTAAATTAGACCATAGGAACTGGTGCTAGAAGAATCCTTAAGACACACATTACCTGTGGGACTAGCTGGAAGAACTTGTGGTCTTTTACAAGATACTCCTCCTACAACACCTCTGTGAACATCAGTTACGGACTTTTACAACCACATTTCAATTTGGTGCTGGCTGCAGTTCAGCTAATGCAAGGCATGGAGTTAAACTCAAACACAACTCTTCTATATTTTGCAATATATTAGAACCATGTAATTAAACACCGATAAAAAGGGTCTTTATTGAAGCGCAAAATAGTCCTAATTTGACAGAGTTGTCAGTTGTTTGGAAGGCTTGCGGAGCAATTCCCTTGAGTCCTCTGAAGAGGCACCATGGTTGTGCTAGGGTAACAACGGCCACTGTGCCAGTACCATACTTATCACTCACACCTTATTTTTCAGTCTGTACAAATGCCATTTCTACAAGTTTTACAAGCATCTTAAGTGTAATGTAATCTACGTGCAGTATGATCTTCTTGAAATTTTCCTTTAGACACCTTCCTCATTGGATTTAAATTACAATTTCTTAACATGTTAACAAGTTCAGATAGGAGAGGAATAAAAAAGAGGAATACAATGTTGTCAGTGAAAGGACTGGTGATGACAAGGGCCTCAGTACCAACCCAAGCCCCAGGATCATTCAGATGAACTCCAGCCTTCTGAGTACAGCTTCTATCCAAAACAGGTTGAGCACTCTCTTCCATAAGAATTGCTGAGCACCCAGATTAACATACCTAGATTGTGGCAACAGAATTACCTTCTCCCCTTCCTCAGCCCCTTTGCAACTCAATAAGAAGTGCCAAATTCCTTCAACAAATGCTGCTTTCCCAGTTCCTTAGAATGTTTAGTGTTAATAAAAATCCACTTTGGCATTAAAGGAACAAGCTGCTGGCAGTTTGCCCTCTGAAGTCTACCTTTAATAGTTCATCTTCTGTTGCATCCGGGAATTTCTCATGGAGTGAGCTCTTCAGAACTTTGGCTATGTATCTCATTCCATAACTATATGTAGAACAGATGAAAAGGCAAAATATTGGAAAATACTTAGATGAAACACAAAACAATCATTCTAGCCACCTTAAGTTATTGGCTTTTTGCCCACTCCCTGGAAACACAAGAATGAGTTGATAATGGAAAACACAAAACGTTTCAGTTACAGGGAGATGTTTGCCAGGCTGCTAAAGCAGGGCAGAGGCAGAGAAACCACTCCCTCTACTGGGCAAGTCATGCGAGAGGCAGTATCACAAGCCTTCGAAAGCATGGGAAGGATTTGAAAAGATCTCCATCACAGAGGTTCAAGTGAACTGCACATGAACTGTGGCTTGGAGAGTCCTAACACAGCACTTACGGCATCATATTGAGAGAAGAGAATATGGATGCAAGAACTTTGTCAGTTACTGCTCGCAAACTCTGAATAGATGATTCCAGTTTATTGACTACTTCTGTGTGTGTCAATGCTTGTTCTGTGGTCACATCATATGGCAGTTTGCTGCAAAGCAAAAAAAAATAGACAATAAACCAGGTTAAATACATTTGAGAATAAAATACTTTTTTTTTTCTTCATAAGGGCCATCAGTGAACAATAGTCCAACATATACAACTGAAGCTGGGTTTTGTTACTAAAAGTCTCAGATGCTTTGGATTCCTTTTCTTGGAGGTAAGTAGTTTGCTTAGCTGGGGATGTACATGTTATCATGTACCTTACCTTAATGACAAAAGGAGAATACGAATATAAAGCATGCATCTCCACATCCCCATCTCAGCACAGCTCATCAAAAGCCTGGGACACTACTAACATGCTGTTAGTAAAAAACTTGAGAAAAAGACTAAGCTGTTCCATGGCATAGTCTATTACACTTATAAAGATTAAGTAATTCACTTTGGAAGGTCACGACAAGGAAAGTGATCCTTTTGTTGTTCAGAACAAGTTAAAGCACCTGTTTTTCAAGCATCCCTCCCCAAAATCTCTCTGCTGGAGGAAGACTGAGAAGGGGTGCACAGGCCCAAGTACAGTACAGTTTGTCAGAGAAAGAAGAGGAAAGCAGAACTCAGCGATTCCTCATGTCTATGGTACAATATGTCCTGCCTCCTCACTCACCTGGCCTCACCAGTCTGCATTTCTAGCTGGTTTACCCATGACTTGTAAACATCCACGGGACTAGTGTTGATTATGAGAGACTTGTCCTCCATGATTTCTTTCACCACGGGCGCCAGGAGCTGGCGCAGAGTGTTCTGTCCGCGAGCACCTCGATTGAAGCTGACAACCATCTTAATGACAGTGGGGTTTCCAGTAACAATATCCTGAATCTGGTCTACCTTAGAGCTGTATCAGGAACAGAAGAGTTCTGACTTATAAATGCAGTTATCCATATTTTCAAGCCCCACACTTTTAAAATTACCCTATTTCCATGCTGAAACCTCTTTATACAGTCTTATTTCTTAAGGCTTTTATATAAAACAAGGTGATATATAGAAAATACCATCTGAATTCTGCATGTGTTATAGTAATGTCCTGGAACACAGCATGGTCAATGGCAGCTAATTTATACCTGATTCAGACCGAAATACCTGTTCAGCCAATATCTATTAAGGGCATAAAATAACATTTCATTATTTCAGGATAAGCCACCAATCTTCACTTATAGAACATAAGAATACATAAAGAAAGACAATACTTTCTCCACCCTTACATACTCAAGCACCAACCAAGAAGCCCTAGCATCTTTCTACAAGCCACTTTTTCATAGAGAAATATGGTCCCCTATAGAAATACTATTTTTTTCCTGAATTAGCAATTACTTGAGTTTAAAAGTAATACCCAGAAAACAAAGTTCTCTTGTAATAAAATTATAGATATAATTTTATGGTAGTTTAAAGATTAACCACCAGTTTCCTTTAGGCACGAAGCATTCATTGAACTTTCTAAAACACAAACTAGCTAAATCCCTTCTGTGAGTTCACATACGTTATCTCCTCTTCTAGAGCAGTTTTGAAGAGTTTGAGAAGCAGGTATTCTTCCCGTTGATTGGAGGCATAGTTGTATAGAGTGAAGATGACCGTATCCATAAACTTTGTTGATTTGTTTTGTGGCATCTGGAAAATCAGCTTCGCCAGATACGTGGGATTAGTCTACAAAGCAAACAAGTGACTTACATACTGTTGTCCAGGACAAACTCCCCCCACCTGGAGGGCAGCTCTCTACATCTGTTCATACCTAAAGCAGTTACATTGACTCCAGTATATATGACTTTTCCACGTAGGTTTTACCTTTCTCCAAATCCTAGTACATAAGAAACATGGAATACTGTGCAATCTGTGAGAAGCACTGTTAAGGATTTTATTTGCAGTCTCTGGATAAGTACCTCTCTGCATCAAGTCTATGTATCTGATGACAATTAGAATTTACCAAACGACAATGGCTATCTACCAAGAAAACTTTGCATACTACATGTCTACTTTGAAGGGCACCTGCCCTGGGAGGATCTGAAATTCTTCTAGAAAAATGTCAGTGATGTGAGATAAAAATAGCACAAAGAACAAATACATTATATTCTGTGAACTGTGTTGCAGACCACTTCCCTTCTACCACATATAATGCATACTAGCAGTGGCAGTAATTTTCATGGACTGTATGGAGGTAAACATTTCTTTTCAGCTTCAGTACAGACTGAAGTATGCTCAAGCAAAAACAAGCCATATTTGCTGCACACTTTAAAAACAACAAGGATTTTCTCAACTGCAGGAAGTATTAGAAATTGACCATAGTGTCTGCAGCAGTCTGCATGTTATTTGGAAATATTTTAATAATCACTACTGCAACCATTAAAACAAAATAAGCAGTACAATATATTTCTAGCTTTTGTTTAAAAATTTGCTGCCATGTTAATTTTTGCTTTAAAATTTACCTGCAGAAGGTAGAATAAGTGTTGATAAGCCTCCAGTTTTTTTCTTCTCTCCTTACTCAAACCTTTGATGCCCTGTCTGTCAACCGTAACCATCTCCTCCAGTTGACTTTTGCTCTTTTTGTTAAGTTTCTTACTGTGCAGTACCACATCCTGCAGAAAGATGATCAAAAATCTGGATTATATATTCACAAAACAGGCAGATTGGAAAAATGAACATTTTCCCAACCATGTTAAATGCGGTATTACTCCAAGAGCCTTAATTAGCAACTTTGTAAATTTTGCTGCTCTATTCAGTACCCAGTTTTTTTAACATCTTTATCTTTCACCAGTATGGCTCGTTAACAATGACTGTATGTGACCTGATCTCCTATACAGACTAATTAATGATTAATTAACATTGAACACGCTGTTCAATATGATCAGAAGCCTACTGTATTCTAACACAGAAAAGATGTAAAAGATTTTAAATCTGCCATGTAATTACTATTGTCCGCAACTAGCGAAAGACAGTGATGTACAACTCGGGACAACTGAACAACATCTAGCACAAGGTAGAAACATTTGAAGATAGTGCTTAATTTACCAGGAGTATTTTGACTAACTGAGGGTGACTGAGCACTAGCACAGGTTGCTCAGACTGTGGGGTCTCCATTGTTGGAGATAATCAGCCATCTGGGACATGGTCCTGGGCAACTTTTTCTGGGTGTCCCTGATTGTGAAGGGGGTTTGGACCAAATGACCTCCAGAGATCCCTTCCAGCCTCAGCTGTGATTGTGTAACCCTGAGTTCCTTCAGCATGGGGAAGTGCTCAGTGCACGCTGCCAAGGGAGCCTGAACAGAGCCTGCTGACCTGAAGAGTGATTCTGTTTTTCACCAGCAATCCGATCTTTATATCCATTAAGTTCAAATCCTTCTCCAGCTGTTGATTGGATCGAATTTTTGTGACCACTTCTTCCCTTAACCTTGTTACTTCCAGTTCTTCTTGAAAGTCTAAGTCACTTTGGTCCAAGAGGTAGGCAAATTTGCGCAGAACAGTCAAGGGTGGATTTTCAGCACCAACTATAGTTGAAGAAAATAGGCTTGTTAGTTGTCATAATACTCAACATCCCTAAAGCCCTCAGGAAACTGATCGCCATGCAGAAAATTTGAAGTTTATGCCAGTTAGCAATGTTTTTGTCATACTTTAAAAGTACAGCTATGCAAAATAGTTTCCTCTGTAGAACACTTGTTTTACAAACGCTTGCACCCACTTTTGAAGTTAAATAAGAGACTGAGAAATCTCATGTGAAACTTATAAAAACCCCTGACTGAACACAGTAAGCTACTTGTTCCCAAACATACAACATTCAACTGTTACTACTTACTTAGTGTTCTGTAGTCCTCCCTGGCCTTGTTTGCTCTAAGAAATGCTTGTATCTTCACGATTTGGTCATTCTGAAAGGGAGCAAGATTAGGCAAAAGAATTAGTTATGACACAATTCTGCTCAGAAACATACTGCAAAACTTGCACCCTCCTTCCTGTTTCCCAAAACTGCTCCTGCGGTCATACTACCCTACTTCAATGCTTCATGTTCAAAATGGAGAAAAATTACTTACATGATCCTTGAAGTATTGCAGACGTTTCCTGTAAGCTCTCCTTGCTAGCCACATTTTGACCCATGACTGAATCTGAAAATTAAATAAAATTTTAGAAAAAGTTAAGGCACGCTGCACAAACTTTTGTGTGTGTGTTTTAAATTTATTTTGGATGTCTACTTCTGCAGGCATGCTGTTCTCGTGTGCTCAGGGCCACAGATGACTGTACCACCAGGTTCCTACTGGCCAGTGACCAGATAAAGAGGTTCCCACTAAACCACTTCATCAAGCTGAGTTCAATTTTCTACCACATGTGTGTAACATTACCTTTGGAAATAATTTCTACCTTCAGGTCTCAGTTCTAAACCAGTCTCCCTCAAAACCAGGAGCTCCTGTCACAATATTCCATCTGTGATCCACAATCTAATTGTGACAGAATGGTCCCATTAGCACCTCAGAAAAGTGACCACTTTTCAGAGAGAGATTTGACAGCCTTTAAGGAAATAATACACTGTCATCCCAAGTGTTTTCTAGTTTAGTATTGGAAAGGGAAACATAAGGAAATCTCTAGCAAGAGCCCCTCAAGTTCTGCAGAGCCTGCTGGAAGTCAAACAGAGAGCTTTCAAGAAGCAATTTCCTTAAGCTATCAATTAAACAACTTTCAATGCCATGCAGATTTCTGAAAACCCTCCAACCTGTGCTCCTAGTCTCTGATTCCCAGGTGGTGATGGACTATGTCAAGGAATGAAACATACTTGGCCCCCAAAATACACTGGGGGTTCTTACCTTAACAATAGCAGCAACATTGCTTTGAAGCACCCTTAATCTGTCAACATAGCTTTTCCTTTGTTTGAATCCTTTCCAGAAAGCCTGTTTTAGAGAAGGCAGGAGACCATTATCCCTAATAAGAAACTAATATTTAATAAATCTATGTACACACTAAAATCATTAGCAGTGTTTATCTTGTAGAAAAAGTCTGCCATTGTGATACAGAGATAACTAAGGTATAAGTAAGCTTGCCTCTATATTTTTTTAAGGTGTCCCAATACATTTCACGCTAATTTGGACCAGTCTCAGCATACTTTATTGTCCAGTGCTATTTCCTTCAGTCTTCTGAAGTCATCCTTACTCTTATCACCAGTACACCCACATCCTTAGCATCCCAGTCACTGGCTTCATCCCACATAAGTGACTTCCAGCTCTTACCCATTACTCAGCCTCACCTCCCATCCCTGGAACAGTGATGGAGTGCCTCAATCTGGAGACCATCTCTATCCACATGGATGGCAAGATGATGATTGGGAATAGTCAGCATGGGTTCCATAAAATAGCGTTTAACCAACCTGATTGCCTTCTACAAGGAAACAACTACCTGGTCGGGTAAGGGGAGAGCAGTGGATATTGTCTACTTGACTTCAGCAGGGATTTCAACACTGTCTCTCACAACATCCTCATAGGCAAACTCAGGGATGTGGGCTGGATGAGTGGACCATGAGGTGGATTGAGAACTGGCTGAACAACAGATCCTAGAGGGTCAAAATCAGTGGGACAGGGTCTAGATGGAGGCCTGTCCCTAGTGTCCCTCAAGGTTCAACGCTGTACTGTTTAATTCATTCATCCATGACTTGAAAGAAGGGACAGATGCCTGCTCAGCAGATTCACTGAGAACACAAAGCTGGGAGGAATGGCCAACCCCCCGGAGTGCTGTGCACCCCTTCAGAAGGACCTTGGCAGGCTGGAGAGATGGGCAGAGAAGAACTGCCTGAAATTCAGCAAAGGCAAATCAAGGGTCCTGCACCTGGGGAGAAACAACCCCAGGCACCAGCACAGGCTGGGGCTGACCTGCTGGGGGGCAGCTCTGCAGAGAAGGCCCTGGGGGTCCTGGTGGGCAACCAGCTGTCCATGAGCCAGCAGAGTGTCCTGGTGGCCAAGAAGGCCAGTGGTATCCTGGGGAACATTAGGAGGAGCATTGCCAGCAGGTCATGGGAGGTGTTCCTGCCCTTGTACTCAGCCCTAGCGAGGTCTCGCCAGGAGTGCTGTGTCCAATTCTGGACTCCTCAGGACAAGCAAGCGGGTCAGAGGGCTGCAAAGATGATGACAGGACTGGAGCACCTGGGTAGGCTGAGGAAACTGAGCCTGATCAGCCTTGAGAGGAGACCTTATCAATGTCTATCAGTATCTGAAGGGAGGGTATCAAGTCAATGGACCAGGCTCTTCTCAGTGGTGCCAAGCAATAGGACAAGAGGCAACAGGCAGAAACTGATGCACAGGAAGTTCTACCTGAATATGGGGGAAGAACTTTACTGTGTGGGTGACCAAGCACTGGAACAGATTGACCAGAGAGGTTGTGGAGCCTTTGGGGATATTTCAGAACCATCTGGATGCAATCCTGTGCCATGTGCCCCGTTTGAAAAGTGAGGTTGGACCAGATGACCTGCTGTGGTCCCCACCAGCCCTACCCATTCTGTCACTCTGTTGCATCCAAAAGCTGCCCCTTACCTAGCTGGACCCACACTGTTGTTGCCCAGGCCTCTTTTCCAAATTTATAATCTTCCAGAGCCACTCAGGATCATCTTGTACCATAGATAACAACCTCCCAATTCCTTCACTTGGCCCTCTGTTTGCTAGCTCAGAAACAAACACGTGTCAAGGAACCCAGCAACAGGGATAACAGATACTTTTACTACTGCTTTTGCCTGTCATCTCTATCAGCCCATGACACCAGCCTTGTCCTCCACTTGTTGTCTTTCCACAAGTCATTTCTACTTTAATCCCAATAGAAAGAAAACGGAGAACAACTTTATTTACCTACATTTCTCCATATTTTGAACCTATTCACACAGACTTTGAATTTCTCCAAATACAATTCTTTACTGGGCTCAGACACCATGCTGGAAAATGAAAAGTCAATACCAGTAACAACTACTAGTGGTAAAGCTATTTGCCATAATGAATTGTTAAATATAGTTACTGTAGATTTAAAAAATCACTTGCGTATTTTTCCTTTTTTTTTCTTTCTTTTGTGAGTGGGTGGTGGAGTAAATTGCTTTTAATAGGAGTTGGATATTTCACCATTTAAAACCAGTGTGCATGCCTCTGTCAGTGTTTGCAACCTCAGCAGAACATTTCCTTTGTACATCTTTTGGAGTTCAGCAAACTGGAAACATCCAAGAAATACTGCCAAAGAACACCAGGGCAGCTGCCACTCCCTGTCCAGCTATGACTTCATGGAGCAAAAACAAACCACTTCCAAGTAGGGATAGTCTAGAAAGGAATGTATTTCTTAAGTCATGCTTTGCCAAGGAATTTTTGCTTCGATACTTAACAAATATCTTCCGGTCTTGTACTGTGCATAGTTAGGCACACCACAAAAAATCTGAGCATGTCAGAACAAAGCCAGGACTGTGTATTAATGAGCTTTTCCTGAGTAACTTACACTGGAGGTGGATATGATCAATTCTTTTCAAATTGAATATTTGCTATGTGAAAGCACATACATTTGCAAATGTAGAATTTTAAACTGCTGCTGCTGAAAACAGGGAGACAGATCTGTTTGAGAATTTTATCAGTGGTAGTAATCAGTCACGTCGCCTGTTACATGCAAAAAGCTGTCCAAGCCACGTTACCTTCTTGTTCTAGAACAATACCTGTATTTTGACAGCAGATGGTTCCTGGTTTTGAAGATAGGCTTTTCTCTCCTGATAGTTTTTTCTGACTAAGAATCCCCTTGCTCGGGCTTGCAGCCCAACAATCAGATTTTCATTAGCAAGCCACAGCTGCTCTCGGTTGTAATCTGCTGTAACTTGCCCAACAATGTTCTGTTAAGAGATGATGGAAAAAGGTCATTTAAAAGACAAAACCATCCTGGAATTTGGACTACCTCTGCAGTTTATGTTCACCCTATCCAAGTCCCTCTGATTTACCCCTAGATTTTAATCAGTAAGAAGAAAGAGGTACGTTGTTACTGCTGAACCATATACGACAGGAAACTGAACTGCTTTCAAGATTCAGTTATTCAAGTGGGTATGCTATTTTAAGAGAATATTTTATACATTAGCAGGGTTCTGCTTTCCTAACACTTAAAAGTGTCTTGTACAACTCAGACATCTAGAAATACTAACTGAATCAGTGAGTTCTCTGTTGAGATGCACACTCAAGTACTGCTGCATTCAGAATTTCAGAAAGACTTACACTGACTCGAGATGTTTGTGTAGAGGAGTAAGCCTGTAACTTAGATAAGCTGCATCAGAATAAAAGAAGAACAAATTACTCAGAGGCTTGTGTGATCTGCTTCGTTCTAAATTATATTTCACACTAGTGCAAAACCTCTACAGTAATGGAGCTTAAATAGCACACTCATCCTCTTGAATTTGGAGATACAAGAATGTTGTCAGAGGATTAGATTTTAACAGAAAATGGTGGTTCCACCTGCTCCCGAATGCATAATAAAATTATTTGTTATAGGTCAATGCAAAATCCTGTAAAATGTGAAAGGATGTGGAAGCAATCAGACTCTCCTCCATTGATGTCTGTTGATGGTCATTAAAAGAAATGCTGTTACTTCCAGTATGGAAATCCCTGAATCATTGCCAGACACTAGACAGGAGGCTGTGCTATCACTGTCTGCTTAGGCTTAAGTTGCTGCTCTTGTCAGAAGCAGATACTGATAAAAGTGACCTTCAGTTTCAGCCACCACAGGCTCTTGATATTGCCATGTCTCACGCGCTCTCAAATGTTTATGTTGCTTTTGCAATAAAAGCAAATGTTTTAGCCACCTACCTGGATTTCTTCACCAGTTAACCATGAAGTTTTTGGTACAACTCCTTTGGGGGCAACACAGGTACCTTCCTCAGTTTCCACATTGTAATGGTAATCATACCTGGCTTTCATTACAAGTTTAATCCATGGACTTTCACTAGAACCTAAAAGCAGTTCATACCATTAGTACACATTTGTGTCTTGTTTCACTGATAAATTACAGCTCTCCCCACTCATTTCCCCTCCCTGTACTTGCTGTGAAGCCATTTGACATGCAAAATCTCTATGTATCTTGGGCCTTTTTGTAGTAAGGATTTTCAAAATACCCTGCTAGGTGGATGAGGGTCATTCCTCTAGAACAAAATGGTGCTAAGGTTTGTGAAACAGCTATGAGGTTGGTTCAGATCCATTGCTAGCCTCTCCAAACCCTAACGTGCCAAGTCAGTGCTCCTGAAACAGCGTGTGCTCTGTCTTACGTCATCACTCGTAAGTGAAACAGACTGTGTTTATAAAAAATGTTTTTCTTGTCTTCTGCCCAAATTCTGGACTTACTGACTCTTACCTCACACAGGACATTTCCTATATCCACATAATTTTCTTTTTTATTGCTTTGGTAAACCAGTCTGCATCCTGACAGGCAGGAAAAACCTCATTTCCTCATGGACAAAAAGCCCCAAGATAAACCTAGTAAGGCCCTCAAAATACTCACGTTGCAAAGTGAAACATGCCCATCTACTGTAAGAATGGGTACTACGCTGACAGTAGTTTTCTTTTAACCATTAGCTAACCTTGGCTGCTGTTAGCTATGACCAGCTTTAGCAGCTCTAACATGACAACACATCCCATCATCTGCTAAGAGCAGATTCTAGCCCCAGCTTTTGCTGCTCTGACAATGCACAGGGACCATAATTGGGCTATGAACACCATCAGATACTGGCTTGACCTTTGACAGCAATCTGTAAGACTGATGTGTGCATCTCTGCATCTGCTAATATGAAAAAAAATTGTCAGTGAGTAATATGGTTTTTTGAGAGAATGGACTGGTCTATTGACAGTCA
Organism: Cnemophilus loriae; assembly: GCA_013397755.1. Classification (NCBI taxonomy): domain Eukaryota; kingdom Metazoa; phylum Chordata; class Aves; order Passeriformes; family Corvidae; genus Cnemophilus; species Cnemophilus loriae. The sequence continues at coordinate 141,707 of VZTF01005798.1, forward strand.
CAGAGAAGCTGCCAAAATGCACTCAGACGCAGGTTTGAGGTTCTAGAAACTAGTCTAGTCTCAGCTAGACTCTGGAAATCACTAGACTTATTCCTCAGCATGTACTGTGGTCTGCATTATGTGCGCAACAGTACAATGTCATGTAAAAAGCACTTGGAAAAGGTTAACATTTGTCAAAAGATTTTAAAGCAGCAGCTGTCTCCCTCAATTTACAGCGATTTTTAAACTTCCTGTTCTAGCATTCTAGGTTGCCTCAGTGATATGGACATGTGGAATTGTCCTGTTCAGGAAGGTTTTTACCTTCCGTAGTTTTCATGTTCTTGGCTTCAGAGAGGTTCATGAAGTAGGCTTCAGCACATTCAGGAATGACTCGTAATCCAAACCTTGACTGTAGTATCATCAGGATTGGCTGTGAATCACCATTCTCCAAGCTCTTGTTAATCATTGATACTCCAACAGCCACTAGGGTAAAATAATAACATAGAAAATTAAGTGTCTTATACTGTATGTACCCATAACTGTAGCCTCCAGAAACCTTGAAAATGGACTTCTAATGGTGGCACACACAGACAGCATGGCATACACAGCAATTCAGTGCTTTACCCATTTTCAGCCTCCTTCATGCTTGTAAGGACAAATATTTTGGAGAACAGCAAGCGTGTTAGGTAGAAAGTGTGTGTTCCACCCAGGCTGGGATGCAGCCACAGCACAACTGAGAGCAGTCTGAGGGCATAGCTGCTCCCTGTCAAGTGACACACCAGGTGACAAGTAGGGCAGAGGTTGAGGATGGCAAGTCCCCACACACTCAGCCTGCCCGAACAGACAGGCCATCATCCGCTGAGCACTTGGGAGCCTTCTAGAGGTACTTCAAGTAATTTGGTTACAAGCTGTAAACATTAACATTCACTTTTACTGTACAAAATGGGAATTCAAACTGATTGTCTTGAGTAAATTCTTGTGGCAATCTAGTCAGCATCCTGAAGCAACTCTTTCTTGAACTCACCCTCCTCAGGAACCTGTTTAAAGTAAATTCATGCCCTTGAATTTGCCAGAGATGCAGCTTTTGCTTCCAGGGCACAAAGAAGCACCCTGAGAGGTGATGCTGTGAAGCATGTGCGAACTTTGATGTTATATGGCGTTTCCCATACTCTAATTCTTTGTGCAGATCCCACCATCACCGAAGGAACAGATTCTACCACACCTGGCAGCATACACATGGAAGCACATGCCACTTCAAAAGTACCTTACCCACCAGATGTTTAGGCTGCTTTAGAAATGGCTGCTCTGGTCTTCAAAGGTGTTCGCTTACATCTTAATTCATGTTCCATGCACAGAGGAACAAGTGAATAGAGCTAGAACATCCACTTTATATCCTAGCTTGAGGGAATCTGGCTGCCTTTGCACCCCACAGCTGGACTTCATGCTGCAGCACCACACACCTTCCCTGATCTTGTGTCTATCCACATCAGTATAAAGGAGGTCCCTGCACACACCCTGCATACACAGAGCTGACCCAAAATGCATTCACTAGCACAAGCCCATGTACAGGTGTCACTCTATGAGACTGAGCAAGCAGGAAAGGATTTCAGTAATAGAAACAGTTTTTCTTTGTTGTTAGTTTGACTAAGGTGGAATGGGTATCTTTGGCTGGGCAGTAACAGATTGACCAAAAATACATTGTCAGCCAGCTGAGAAACAAAGCGGACGCACAACACCATACCACCACCGTCTGGATTTCTAACAGACAGCATCCTGCTAGTTTTCTGTGCTTTGAAACAGACCTCTGCCCAGCACACACGTGTACTGGAGATGTCTTTCTACCATTGCTGTGGCACTGTGATATCCAGGCATCTGGCCTCAGCAGCAAGGAAGCAGAAAAAACTGGGAAGCCACACATTACAGCTGGCCACTGCTGGCCCCAGACTCATACACAGTCCCATGTGCCTCATCAACTCTGTTCAGCAGTATTTGAATGCTTTCCTTCCTCCTTTTCATCATGTAGTTAAAGGTGCTGGAAGATATTTTTACAAAGACAAAAGGAAACATAACTTAAGCTAAGATTCGTTTATGTAGGTCCACTGTCATCTGGCTTTTCCTTATCTTTTAATTAATTATGCCTGTATTTTTGAAGGAAAATATATAAAAAATGTTTGTCAGGGGAAAAACTCAACTCAGTGGAAATTACTCCTTTCATTTTAAGTGCTAGCAATTAACACTGTGACTGTTGATTTAGAGAAAGGCCATTTGGACCCTGGAAAATCGTAAGATAACTGGGCATTAGCTATCCCCAGCTGCCAGAAAACTGTCAGCTCCAGTCTGCTTCTCTAGCAGTTGGGATGCCAGTACCAGATCAGCAGTGTGAAGGGCTCTTTTCCACACCCATCCTCCTTTTAAACAACTGTGATATACAAACCTACAGTTGTCTGGTGTGATAAGCCTGAACTCTCAACAAGGCCAAAGATCAGCTTTTTCCTATAAGTTGGACTCTCTCAGGATAGACAGACTTCCTGCTTTGACAGACTCTTCCTGTGCAAGACTGAAGTCAGTGTTCAAATCTGTTCCTGAAGGCCATACAGCTGATACTTGGCCGATCTCTTTTTGTTCTCCACTTAGATAAGGAGTACAATGGTTGAACTCATTTGAGAGGTGAAGCAAGATGATGCAAAACACACAGCAAACACCACAATGTGTTAGGAAGTGCACCAGCACTTACTGAACACTTCTTCCTAAATAAAGGTACAAAATAGAGTCCTTTACTGAAAGGGAAGACTGTAAAAGCCTTTCAAAATTTTAATAGTGTACCATTTAGTATTTATATAAGGCATAAAAGTTAGTTTGGAAGTGATCAAGACCCTTTCAATACCACTACCAGTATCTCCTCTTATTTTACTGCTTGTTTTATTGCCATTACTGCAGGAATCTCAAAACCACTTTTTTAACTGAAAAATACATCTTTGACTACCTTGCAAAAGTTTTGGAGTTGTTTGCCTTTCAAAAATAGTGCCTCTGTGACAGATTAAATAAAAGTTCCTTTCCAAGCTGTGATCAAGCTGAACTTTGAGTTTAGACTACGTGAACACAACGTGCAAACTTCCTGAGACAGGATGTGTTGGTTATAGGAAGTATCAAGTTCTGTGCCATGGGGAAATGTTAAATCTCAGGTTTTAGCTGCAAAACCTTAGAGCTCTTTAAGAATGTGCTGTGCTGACAGTGCTTCCTTTCAACCCAGAGGGCAGAGTACATGAGATCAGTATTTTTTTCCTAAAAGTGAAATGTTAAAACAGTTCCACTGAGCATCCTTGATTGTGAAAAACTGTGCATTTACTACCAACACGGATTATATGAAAAGATTTTACTACAACAAGTAGGTACTGGATGGACCAGTGGTTTACCATTAGCAACATCATATGGTATTGCTGTGGTATATGAATTATGCTGTTCTGATTTCTGCAGGCTGCTTATGATACATATTCTTAATGCTTTTACACCAGTAAACACAAGTGAGGGTGTTTCCAAGTTGCTTTTTAGGTTTAACTAAAATCCTTTATAAGCTACGCGTTTCCTTCCCTTCTCTGTGCTCATGTTTCCTCATGGCTCTGGGTGGCATTCACGGGATCAGGTTTTTTCCACAAAAGAAGGTATCAGCACTCCTCAGGTTGAGACAATGTATGTGTATCTGACCCTATCCCAGAAAACACAAGCCAAGCGTTTTCTATGGATGCGTGACCTACAAAAACACTTCAGCTATCTTCAGTGTATCTGCCTTGTTACATGGAGACTGTATTAATTGTTTAGATCAATTCTGAAGTAATAGTAACACAAAATGCAATGTTCCTGTAGCAGGGATAGCTATTTGTAATGGCCAGCTGTGTTCTCTTCCGCCCACAGCTTCCCAAGAGCTAACTCCTGATGAGCCTGGGGGCTCACAGGCGGCCCCACTGCAGCAGGGATGGCTGAGCACAGCGCTGCAGGAATGCACCGACTTCAGCACTTGCATTCACAAGCTCCTAAGGTGCAAGAGAAGGCGCCACTGACTCATCCAAAGCCAAGTGAAGCAGAAGGCTGACCAATACCCAGTGCCTTGTCTGAGCTGTGCTGGCCCTGGGCTGGAACAGGTGGGCACACCACCGTGCTCTCCAGCGTGCCCCATACACCCAGCTGCGCTCGCTTCTATATTACTTGCCAAAGTTTATTATGTATTATGAATAGGTTTTTAAAAATTATTATATTCAACTGAAGCTTTAACAAAAAGTGTTGAGTGTATTCAGTACACAACACTCTGACAGTCTAAGCCTCAGCATTTTTCCTGGAGATTTTCCTCTTCCTTACATTTTGGAAGAGCATATACTTTTCAAAAAGCCCTAGCACTCTTTTTACACTGCTTTAAAAGTTAGTATGTTCCTGATTTTTGTTTGTTAGCAATTCATAAAAGACAATATAAAGAAATATGAATCAGCAAAAGTTGTAAACATAAAAATTTGCTCTTACAACATGCATAAAGATTTTAGTCTTATATATAGATATACATATAAAACAAGCTCCTGAACAGCATATCCCTTTTCATTCATATATTTTGGGAGCTACCTGAAGATACACTGGCATTAGAGAGACTGGTCATGATGTTAACTTGTATAACCAAATCCAGTGAATTATTAGGCACGCCTTAAATATTACCACTTTAGATAGAACTAACATCTCTCTTGTAGTGTTAAGTCATCTCAATTTATAGTGTGACAAAGAACATGGATTAATTTGTTTTCATGTATTTAAAGGGCTTCCACCTTCCCTGAAGTGGAAAAAATAAATTACTAATTTCAGTTTCCGAAGACCAAGAAAAACAAGAGCAGTGCAGATGCAGGTTAATGCTTACAGAATGCTGCTTCTTTTATGTTGTTATTGCTGTCATTGATTCCTCTTTGTATTTCATCCAGCCACAGAAGCGCTGATTCATCCTGAGATTCCTGGAAAAAGGACAGTAAAAAGCCTTGAACAAAACTGAATAATAAGAGTTGTCTCAATATACTGATACAGCTCCAGTATACAATCTCTGCTTTGCAAAGCCCTTGAACACTAAAAAGAATGTGACTGTTTAAAATCGTCAATGAAACACGTTCATATTCTATTTACTGACTTGAAAAAGATCCTGTTCAGATACAAACTCTGAAAGTTTTGATGTGTAGAAGAACAGGAGAATTTGCTGACACTGCTGGCATAGAATTCATCCTACTAAAGACCAATAAAAATCGAAACATTTTTATTTCCATGATATGTAGGCAAAGTATTCTGAGTCACATAAAATCATGCACTGTGATAATAGAAGAGAGTAGCAGAAGACTGCAGGAAGTTGGCTTTCTTTCAAAATCCCTTATTTGGAAAGGATCCTTGTGTATGTCTAAGTACATGTTACATTAGAAAATAACAGTGAAATCTGACATAGAAAGACAGCTCAGGTGTAGTAATGATGACTTAGCTCAAGCAAACATTTCTGTAATTAAGCAGCAGAGTAGATACTGCTCTTCTTTCAGGCTAAAAGCGCATAACATTAAACCCAAGTTCAAATAGAAGATATAGTAGAGTGGGCTCAACATCCCCACTAACCAATCCTACTGCCCAGGTTCACTGGTGATACCAGCACTTCAGCTGATAAAACAGGGTTAAAATAATATTTAAAATCTAATCCAGTAGGTGGGGGAGGGAAATTCATGCTGAAGAAGAAATAAGAGTGCCAGACCTATAATAGACTAATGATAAGAGATGCTGGAATGTATTAATTGAGAGAGATCTAGGATAATATATACACAAGTATTTCGGGAAAAAAAAACCCAAATGGCTAGAAACACATTCAAACTAAAAGAGCGTGGACAAAGAAGCAGCTTTGCAATGAGTATCCCTGGTTAGGCACTGAACCTCAGGCCAAAGATCTAGTAAATCTGATATCCACAGAAACTACAAAGAGAAAACAGGGTAAAAAACCCTAAAGACATGCTCTTCAGCTTGCATCATATATGTAAGCAAGGTAACAGAATACATAAATAACATGGTGTCAGACAATCACAGGATAGTGGACATACACTGCTTATTTTTCTACCAAGTGAGAGTTGGAGTTAGCACTTGAGAGAATGTTTAACAAATTCCCAAACTGCCACTGAATTTTGAGAAACGCATTGAGAAACTGAAAAGAATTCCTCATCTGGTATCCAGCTTTTACCCATGAAATAGAAGAACAGACACAAATACTGCTCTGGAGCCAAGTGCAGTTTAGGTGAGCCTCATGGCTGGAAGCCAGACCAAGACTTGGGCTAATTTTGCTTGTTGAAACAAGCTGTTGTTATTTGGCATTGAAGGAAAAAAAAAAAAAAGCCAGGCAGAGAAAAAGGAAGGGATCAACAAAACAGCGAATGAAAATAGGGGAAAGGTTTTAGAGGTTGCAGGCTGTGGAGGGTAGAAACCATCTGAGTGGAGGCAGTAGCAGGATTGAAGGAGCCTGACAGCTAACTGTGGGTAGGGAGGCAAAAGGCAAAGCAGAATGTAGTTTTCCTAAGGCATGTTTGTATGTGTGGCTTCTTTCCACCTTCACCTTTTGCTAAACTGAGATCACCACACTCTTCTCCAAGCCTGGCTTCTCCCTGGAGAAGCCATGTGACATTTTGGTCTCTGAATGAGACCCGTGAGGATTTACTACATACACCCCTTGATTTTTCCAGAAAATACCTGTTTACTCCAAATATCTGTATGTATAAAGTTCAGCAGAACCCTGCACATCAGCTTCAGACTTGTGGTAAATTAGGAGTTAAATTGCTGCGCTAAAGCAATTTTATCTCTGTGTTGGGCTGAGGCTGAAACTGAGTCATATGTGTATATTTGGATACGTCACACCCTCTTGCTGTAGTAGACAAAGAACAAATTAGCTCCTTACCATAAACCTCACGCTTACAGGATGCTTCTGGAGGACAGATCAATCATTCTTTAGTCCCTTACAGAGGGGAAAAAGCCCCCACAAAATGCCTCTCGAGATGAACTAGCACAGCACCATCGTTCAGCTGGCTGGATTTCACACACTACAATGAAGACACTGTTTTTCACTGGACTGCTCTCTCTTACCTCCAGTCTTTGCACTACAGGTGAGTCCTTCTTTCTGTATCTATTCCGTATTTTAGTCAGAAACATGGACTTTTTGATAATGCCGTTGCTCTACCAGCTGCAAACTCTAAATGAGTTGCACACACATCATTACAGAAAACTGCTCTAGGGTGGCTCCTTTTAAGCAGATTCTTATTCTTTCATTTCAGTGACATCTTACCTCTGCCAGTCATTTTCTATAAAGAATTTTATTTAAGGGAACTTTCTGCACTTACTAAAGACACATCTTTTATGTAGTACTTTTGTAACAATATGAAAATTTTAAACCTGTAGTGTCTTGTTTTACAACTTCACAGATGGTATTATTAGAAGGAAATGCTCAGATGACTATTGTGATAAAAATAACTAAAGGAAATGATCAAATAATAAACCTGGGTTTTTTTTTCCCTTTCTAGAATTAAAACTGTTTTCAAACCAAGCTCATTTTGAAAAGCTGGTATACATAAATATAATATAGATATATCTACGCACACGCTTTCCCATGCAGGTACACATATGACTTTTAATTAGTGGTTAAAACTAGTTTTCTAGAGTAACCATAGAAAACTACTAAAAATGATGCAGTCTACTAATTATTATTTTAAAACATTGTACTGTAAATCTGCCAATGAACATTAATAACACTGTTTTCCTTATTTTATTCAAATATGGAAAGGTAAAAAAAGTCCAAAGATTTTCATCCGTATTTCAGTTTGCTTCTGAATTCCAGTTTCGTGGTGCATGCTCTAGGCTTTACAATAGGTAATTTTGCATTTCATGCAGCTAAGAAAATTTTTAAGTGACGCAAATACTTACAGAGTCGTTTACCGTGCAAAATATGTTTTACAACACATGGCTTTAAAAAGCATTTTGAACACATTTGTGCCTAATGTGGAAATGTCAATGTCTCTAAATTTCTCTACTAAAGATTGAGGAACAGGTGTTCATGAAATGGTATTATTGTTTCTGCCCACATGCTGACGATGTTTACTCACTGAAAGTTTTCCTGCTGCTTGAAAAGTTTTATTCACTTCCCAGTAACTTATACCTAATACCTGCCCAAGCATTTGTTTTCAGTTCTCAAGACACTGCCCTTGCTCAGGTACGAGAAGCTGAAAAGATCTGGTTTGCTTTAGTCAGAAGCTGAAGAATAACAATTTCACATGTGAGACCAAAAAAACCAAGAGTAATTTCAGTTTTCTAATTTGAAAGCTTCAGTCTGTGTTAGACTAGATAGTGCTTTTTGCATCTTTTCCAGTCATGCATTTCATACGTGAAGTGACAAGGACAGTAATGGTGACTGCTTTGGAAATTCTGACTAAGCCTAAACAAAGACTGCTTATATGATGAATGACCAACATTCCTACCACCGGGAAAAACCCTCCACTGGTCATAAGCATTACAGAAGTGCCTGATATTTTTCACCAAAGATTACTGAAAACACTCAAAATGCAGAAAGATCAGCTTACACTACATTAATGATGAATTTTCCAGATTTGGTGTGAAATGATAAATGAAGACTGTTGTCTGTACATTTGATATCCTTTTGAACACCCAAAGCAGAGGAGAATGTCAGCAAATCTTTTAAACTTCTATTGCTTTTCACATGGAGATGGTAATCTTCTCTGTTCCTGAAGGTGAGTTATATCGTTAATACAGTAGTTTGTCCGTTTTTACAATTTTAACTTTGTTTTATTTCTAAGCTTCAGAATTTTCACTGAATGGCTCTGCAATTAAAACAGTGTCTCTCATCAAAACCTTTCGTGGAATTTCAGCAAGAGACTATGATTACATCCCCCCTTATGCTATAGAAGGGGAGACAACAACCATCCGTATCAGAGAAAACAAATGCACTTCAAAAAAGTCAAACGACTCCACTTTAACAGAAGTGAACAACACCACACTGGAGTACCTGACCAGCTCTCTGAGCACTAAGCTAATACCCGCCGTCTACCTCAGTGCTGTTTTATTGGGTGTGCCATCTAATGCCATCATTTTGTGGATGCTACTCTTCAGGATCCGCTCCGTGGGCACTGCCGTCCTCTACAGTAACCTGGCTGTTTCAGACCTGCTCTTCTGCATCATGCTGCCCTTCAAGATAGCCTACCACACCAACGGGAACAACTGGATATTTGGGGAAACCATGTGTCGAGTGACCACGGCGGTGTTTTACGGCAACATGTACTGCTCCATTCTGCTGCTCACGTGCATCAGCGTCAGCCGCTACATGGCCATCGTTCACCCCTTCACCTACAAGAGCCTCCCGAAGCGCGCCTACGCCACCGCAGCCTGCGCTGCCGTGTGGGCCATCGTCTTCCTGTACATGCTCCCGCTTGGCATCATGCAGCAAAGCTATTACGTGAAGCAGCTGGACATTTACACCTGCCATGATGTGCACAGCGCCTGTGAAACCGTATCTTCCTTCCAGTTCTACTACTACGTGTCCTTAGCTACATTCGGGTTTTTAATACCGCTTGCAACTATCGTGTTCTGCTATGTCTCAATCATACGAACACTCAAGACTCATGAATGGTTCTGGTATGTTAAAGTCAGTCTTTTGATTCTTACCATCTTTGCTATTTGCTTTGTGCCGAGCAATATTATCCTTATTATCCATCACATCAACTATTACTATTACAGCACAGATGGGTTGTATTCTTTTTATCTAATTGCTTTATGTCTTAGCAGCCTAAACAGTTGTCTTGATCCTTTCCTTTATTTTCTGATGTCAAAAATTAGAAGTCAATCCAATATTTATCTAACAATGGTTAAAATATCCAGGGAAAAATGAATTTAATGCTATGACTGGAATTATTATTTTGTATAGTATTAACCCAGACAGTAACAAATCTCAGGTGTGACACTTATACATCAAGTAAAATGTGTTAGAAAACACAATCTCAGTTAAATTTACTTCCTTCACACAAGGAATATCTCCAAAAATACACTTCTCCAGCTGTATATCTTTATTATATATGTTGCAACACCTATGTACCTAGATCCAGGAAAGTAGCTCTGCAACTCCATTTCGATCTGAGATCACTTTCTGGCTATGGAGAAGCTGCCAGAGTATCAGTCAGCACAGCCTCTAAAGAGGAGTCAGCACCCAAACAGCACTTCTAGGGCAATTCATGATACTTCAAATTAGCTCTCAGCTGACAATCACTGCAGGAACAGTGATAAAAAAAACCCAAGCTTTTGGCCTAGTAAAAAATGGGAACAAGTAAAAGCACTTTCTACATGCCTGGGAGCAGTCAAGAGCAAATACTGCCCTGGATATTGGACATACAGAGTCCCTGTAAGGTCACAGAACAGTGAATCTACAGCCATGGACACAGAACCTGACTCTTCCAAGGCTGCCTCTCCCATGAGGCTGCTTAACCAGCTTTGCACTGGAGACTTGTTCTTCCACTTTGTCAGCGCTTGCACTCCCCTAGCCCACAGGGACTGCTGGGAGCTAACCCTTATCAGTGTGAATCCAGGCATGTATTACTCTTGCTCGGTAAGCAAAACAGGGAAGCTATTTTGTAGTATTCTGTTTCCACATCCTCACAGGAACTACCTACAGTGTTACAAATACTGCAACTAGTTACCACTGACTGTTAGTAAAACAATGGGTCAACTTTTACCTTCACAGAAACTCAAAACCCACATATATACTAGGTTCCTAGAAAATGAGCACAGTGATTGTCATTTGAATTTGTAACTGCAGCGTGTAAGTGAGGATAAAAATGTTTTATGTTGTTTTGATAATAGTATTGTAAAAAGACTTTACTTAAATAAAATAAGTTGCATTGGAAAATGTCTCGGGGGAATTTGCAGCCTGGTGAGGCTTCCCTTCTTCTATTTCTTCTGGCTCTTAGTTTAAGTTAGTTTTAATCCTGCCATTCCTTCAACACGCACAAGCACAGATTTTAAAGATAACTCTAAAATAATTCAAATATTACACAACTACTGAAAATACAAACAAGGTGAACCTAACTAAAACCTCTGTACCTATCACACAAAAACCCCTACAACCAAACATAGGTATTTGGTCCATCTGTTTAACTTTTCAGTTATCCACAATATGCTCCCTTAACACAGGGTTTCTCTTCACTGGGACCTGAATACATTTGGTTTGAAAAGGCTTTCAGAACTGTTAAAAGCTGTGGTTTAAGATTTACAGGACAAAATAAGTTCCAGGTTTGTGTTTTCAGTTTCAAGCAAGGAACAAATAGGTCAGATCTGAGATAAGGACCTGTAATGGGTTCTGGCAGATTTGGGTGCAGACTCCCCCAAATCATCGCAGCTATGGGGAAGTGACAGCAAGCTGCTTAGAATAAGTGAGAAGGTTTGACACATATGTTTTTCCAGATGTCGGGGCAGGAAGTTTATAGGGAGACTTATCTGATCCTTGTAAATCAAATACTTCCTTTTACCACAGCTCACTCTTAAAACATGCTAAACACAAATTAAGATAGATCTGCTTTATAAACAGGGATTAGAAAAAGTGGAAAACAGACAGACTTCAGAAATTGCACTACATTTACAATTGTATTTGGATTTTTTTTTTTAAGGAAATGTCAGTCTGAATCATATCTTTACGTAAAGAATGGTGATATCTGTGATTGATCACTATAAAGAGTAAGTATGCATCTGAGTATTTCTTTTGGGAGCACCATGTCTTGTTCTGTTCTGAACCAGGAGCAACACTCCTGTGCACAGAAGAGGTGCTCTAAGTAGTTGTAAAAAGACTGCAAAAACAAAGTAGCTCAGAAGAGAAAGGCCAGCAGAAGTCTCTAGGAACATAAAAAATTTTAGAATGAGAAGATTTCAAAGAGATTTTAGAATTTTTGATCCAAAATTTGGAAACACTCATTCGTTTTCTATGAGCACCTTCACACCAGGACAGGAGTAGGCACTAGGTTTTCATCTGGAGAGCACTGGGACAGCTGGCAGGAGTGAGCCAGGGTCAGAGTGCTGTGTGCAGGCACCTGTGAGCTGTAGGTCTCTGCCTTGGGCACATCCCGGCTCACTGTGCATTCACATGGCATGTCCTGGGCCAGCCCTGTGCAGCCGCCACCCGCACTGTTGTGCGCAAATACTGACCCCAGCCCATCCAGGACAGGGGAAGTCAGAGTGTACGAAACCCTCCCCAGCACACATGGCAAGGGAGAAGGCTTTTCAGCACTGAGGGCTCAGTGAAACCAGCCCTCACCCGAGAACCCTGGTGAGAAACTGACTTGTGCAAACACCTTTCAAAAGTTCTGACAACAGATTACAGAAACATGGCTTCACAGCAGGTACCGCAGATGAGGTGACACAAATGCTGGAAGATACTTTACAAGCCAAAGTTTGTAGACTTTCCCCAGCTCACTATGCTACGTTAGGGACACACTGCGTGAACTTTAATTGTGTTTTCCAGACACTGGACATTTTAAGTGCTGTGCTAGTAGCTTTAGCTAACCTTGTGTTCAGTCACATCCTGCAAGCTGCTAGGCTGATCTTTGTTTATGCTTCCCTGAGCTGTAATGCTAACCAGGCCACTGCTTTTGGGGAAGCAGATAGCAACATCCTGCTGAGATAGGTTTAAACTGAAGGCACATAAATGACCGTCAGTTTGCTATTCCACGATAAAGCTGTAAAAGAAATATGTACAAAACTCCACTTTGTAATAAAACAACATAAGGGAAGGAGACTCCTCAAAACACTTTCCAGAGATTTAAGTAACACCGTAATTGTGACTTCTTTCTAGCAAAAACCTCACTTTCCATCCATTTTGTAGCTATCTGCCTGACACAGTTCTGTAACTGTAAACTTACACAAATTCATAACTATGTGAGGACTGCTGCTGCCCATATTTTGTAATAGCTGCAGCAACCTAGTAGAATTAAAATGTGAGATTACAGCAAGTCAGTAGCAAGACATATGCAGAATATGTCTTAATTTAATACACTGTGAGTTAATCCATTTTGCCTGTCAGAATAAGTTACAGTCTAAAATTACTTAGTGCCAGTTTGTTGTCACTGGCTTATTTACAACCCCACTGGCAAAGCTAATGCAAACACTGGGGTACCAGGACAGGGACACAGAAGCAAGAGAAAAGAATTGGCATTTCACTTCTCACAAAAAACAACAGTAAAAATTCTAACCTTGCATTTCTGTGCTTTGGCATGGTGCAGAACATCCTGATAATGCCTTGCATTTACTGGTCTCACATCTTGCAGCTTGGCTGTGGGCAATAGCAGGGCTTCTAGAGTTTTCTCAGGATTTCCTTGGTCAACTGCTTCATTAATTTGTCCAATTGCAATGATTCCTATGAAACAGAATAGTCATTAAAGATGCACTTATCAAAGAAAGTTGCTGATATCACGTTTTCTGATATTTTCTGATATCACGTACAAACAAAGCAGAAACATGAAGAACAGAAAAATCACGTAACAAGAAGCAGAGGCGGCAACAGCAGCTGATTTTAAATTACTTTTGTTCTTATATTCATTTGACGCTATTACGCTATACAACTTTCCTTCCTATCACAGTTATCGATATATCTGGATAAAACTCTTCCTAAAAGTCAAAATTATCCTTGACAAAAAAAGAAAAACAGATTTCTCTATTTTCTGGGCAGAAGCACCTACATGAAGCTTGAGAAAAAGTTGGGTGTCACATATAAATATGTTCACCAACTTATTGGCTCACAGTGCTGAAAGTTTTATTTTCAAGTGATTTCAGACCATATTACTTGAAACTCTGATTTGGACAAATACATATATATATATACTGCACTCCCAGCTACAGCATTACACAGCAACTTAACCTCGTTTCTTGAAATTTCACTGTAAATAACCAATCTGACAATGCTGACCGGTGGCACTCAGTACTTCAGTCAGGAAGTAACAAGACCCAGTGTATTTAATAAAACCTTAACTCATTTTCTTCAGACTGGGCCCAACAGTTTCAAATCAATTTCCTCCTGCCCCTAAACAGTACCGAAATGCACTGCTTATGGTCTCTAAAGCCACCCCAGAAAGGCATCGGTCGAGGGTTTCACCATCACCTGTGAGGGATGACATCCCTGCTCCCAGTGGATCCTCTCTCAACAAGTGTCTCCAGATCCAGAACAACCCATCTGGTGAGGTCACAGATCCAGGTCATCATAAGGCTTGGGGAATGAGCAATTTTTTCAAGGTGGTCTCCAAAAAGGGACCATGCAGATATGGGATTTGCTTACGGAAACAGAGGCCTCCCTTCTTCCCCTCCTCTCTGCCCATCTGCCCTCTCTAAACATTCCCAGGCATAGTTCAGTGTCACTGAGACCAAGTGCAGCTATTTTGGTACAGGAGACTTTCACTGTTACTGCAAAGTCTGTTCCAACTCCTACTAAGTGCAGAGGTTCAGACAAAAAAGTAACTCTGCCAGTCACATAAACTGCTCAGCACCCCACCTTGCCAGAGGGCACACATGGCAAGCAAGCTGTGAGGATCTATGGCAACCACTGGACTAGATTTAGGAAGCAATAATCCAGCCAGTTTTAGAAATTCTGCAATATAAAACTTCCCTTACTGGTATGAAACAGCAGCATGCATGGCACTAATGGCAGTACAGGAAAGGCATGAGCAGCCCGTGTCTTACAAAGGCTCTCAAACTGCACTGAGACTGCTTCCAAAATGGCAGGCAGCCTGAAAGCTGCCTCTCATTTCCTTGCTCCAGCAAATCTGGCATAACTTGGTAGCCTCAGATTTCTATATGCACTGGAAGAATTCAGTGCTTTAGCTTTTTTGAAGCCCAAATGACCAGCTATCACATTTAATATAACCCCACCCTCTTATGGCAGTACAGTTATGTTCAGCTTCAAAAAATAAACTCTAAATCCATCCACATGAGAACATGTGGGCATAAGAAGCTACTCTCGGACAGGAAATCAAGTTACCCAAAAGGAAAGCAAGACAGATATTTGGATTGTCTAACTTCTTACTAACTCCCTTGTGAAAAACAAGCACTTGGAATCATTTACACATAAAAAACACACTTTTCCATGGAACACTGCTTATAATTTCCTCCCCTATGTCCCAATATGCTCTTTGCTTACAACTGCAAAATCCCCAAAGTGAGACCATCCAGGGCTGGAAGATACTACCAAGCAGGCAGAACCATGGCATTTTTAACACTGCAGAGGGCAGGCACCCTATGATATCCTTCAGCCATCTGAAACAAACAGGAATATTTCAAGGACATTTAAAGGTCATCAGGCTTTCAAAAACTTTAAATGCTCTTCTCTTTTCAGGAGTGTCTGTACAAGGCCACTCAGTTCATAGATTTACATACCAAAGACCTGACTGTGACTTCTGCGGGCAACGTGGAGGAAGAATTACTTACTTTCATTTTCTTCTTGAATTTGCATATTAACCATGTCAATGCAGTTCTGGATATCATTCCAGCTTAAATAATCTTGGCCTTGAGTTGAAGCCTCTGACTTAATAGACAATAGTGTATCAGCATAACTATAAGAAGATATAAAATACATAAGTGTATTTCATATACAAGATAAAATACCGTAAAGAATTAGTCAGATGTTTCATCCATCATTTAGTGACTAGCATTTTTTCCAATCACTGAATTTCAGACAAACTCAGCTCTTGCCAGAAATTATACAGACATGCAAGCTGCCTGTTCTACTCATGCGTTTCAGGATCTGAAGAAATGGCCCTGTACACTAATTCAGAGAACGTTTCTTGGCTACATGGGACGATGGCAATACATACACATACATACAACTTGCTGTATCGTGCAACGGATAAATGTTGGAAAACTTATGGTCAGCTTCTTGCTTTAGGAAACTATTGTTGTCTTCTTGACACTAATTCAAAGACCAGAATTTCAGTCAGTAGTATCAGGTAGTAGCATCTCCTGCTACCTCCATGCGGAAGATGATGAGCCATGGGCAAGGGACTTAAAAAAAAAAAAAATGCACCTCTTCCCACAACTCAAGATCCTCCAAGCACAGGCTCTGTAGCCTGTGTCTACTCTTCCTAGAAGGCTCACAGATCAGTTGAGCTGGAAGCCTTCCCGGCAGTGCAAATTTATGCATACATAATTTAAATAATTTTCCTATTCCTGAATCAAGCATACAACTGCCACAACATGTCAGATAAAATACATGCTTTCTATTTCCACCAGAAGCCTGAGGAATGAATGACTACCAGAAAAAAAAACCAGGAGAGATTCATCATTTCCTAATCTGATTTGTCTTTCTGGCATCTAGTAGCCTGCATTTAAGGGCTTCCGGAGCTGGAGACTGTGTATCACTTTAATAGTTGCAAACAAGGCTACACTCCGTTAATTTACCTGCTCTTCTTTAAAGTCTTATGTACTACAGAGGAATGAGCCCAACTACGTGTTTTGTGAGTTGACAGCTTTAAAAAAAAAATTAAACTTTATATTTGATAGGGTCAAATCTTTTCTTGATTAAATTCTCAAAAATCCCCAAACAACTAGAGTTATTAGAAGCTAGCAACTGATTCTATTAACCCTCTCCACAACATGCACACTTTTGGAGACCTATGACATATTTCCCCTAAATTCTCTCTTCCAGAAAACACATTCCCAACAAGTTCATCTCTTCTGATAGAAAGCCATTGAACAGCATCTCCCTAAATGAAACTTTTCTAGCTCTTATGTATTTCTTCTAGTACTGTGCAAGTCAAAGCTTCCTGCGATATTCAACATATGGTTGGCAGCACAGGTTAACATAATGGCATAATAAAATTTTATTTAGTTGTTGAGTCAAAATAATTCCTACTGTTTCAACCTGTATGGACTGGCAGCTTAATCTAAAGATTGGGTCAGTAACATCACCAGAAATGCTGCACTTGGGACACTTTGGGGCCATTTCTGCTTATTTATAATGTTGCTTCTCTTGCTCACAAGCACCACCTCCCATTAGCAGAGGCAAAGTAGCAGATTAGTTTTGCTCCATTTTATGTCATTTCTCTCTCTCTCATCAAAACACTGGCCCCTCTTATTCCTAATCTGACTGCCTTCCTTCCAGCTTTGAGACACGTGGCAAGGGCCACTCTCAGATTCATGTGCCCTGACAACCTAGTGAAGATCTTCAGCTACTGCAGTTCCTTTTGCCTACTAATGCCTTCCAGAAGCACGTGGATCACTGGGAGCACAGGTCTCTCAAAAATGGTAGGGTTGCCTGATTTTTTTATGGAAAGCCAAGAGAGCAACAGCAGTAGCAACACGTGTCTGTGGGTAAGTCAGGCAAGCGACAGGGCAAGCAGCTGGCAGCCAAGTGAAGGCTATAATGTAATGCTGAACACACGTGTATGCCACAGCGCTGTATTCGCTTTTCTAGCGAGCAAAAAAGGGCTTGGCTGTGGCTTAAGGGATCTCCTGGACCTTGAGGCATTGAACACTATCTCATTCCAAAGATCGTCTTTCAGAATTGCGGAGTGGTTAGTGATTAACAGTTTCCAGCTACAGTTGTTTCACGTTTTAGTGTCTGCAAAAATTCTTGTCAGATCTTCATGTTTGCTTTGTAAAGGATATTTTCCCTGCAACTCACACATCTACAGCCTTCAAGGCTGTGTTATTGCTTATATTTAGATACAACTAGTTCAGCAATTGTCACACTATCCCTTATTAATTTAAAACAGATGTTTATCTTGCAGCTCTTTCAACTTCACAGCCACAACACAGGACAGCCCACCCAGTAAAATGCCTACTTATTTTTTTCAGAAGTTGCCCAGTCTCATCCAGACAAGACAAAATGAACCTTTACCGTTGCAAGTTTTCCTCTTCAAGATTATTGAAGCCAATGCATGGGTCTCTGAGATGATTTTTTATCATTAGGATGTCCTTATTTTCCAAGGTCTGGTTTAGCAATACAACAGCTGACAACATTTCTACTGCAATAGACAGTTCATCATGTGCCAGGTAGTTCTGTAGGACAATAATGTACTGCAGTCAGGAAGCTAAATAAGCAGTGTAACAAACTTGAGTTACACACTCTAGATACCATCGAGGAAATGTATTTGATTTAAGAAGGCTGGAAAGTTTCCTAGTCACAGGCATGACAGTGACACAACAGCGGTGGTAGAGCTCAGTGGGTTTCTATGTCCCATCCATCTGCCTTTCCTTCGTTTGCCCCACAAGCCCATCTCTTTCTGGTCTTACTCATAACAGGAGATTACTTTTCTACACAATATATAAACTAGAGTTAGTCCTCATTAAGAGCATGCAGCAATTTAAAAAAAGTCAGCTGATTTGTTGCAACACAAGAGCTCAGCCAGACCGAAGTGTGGCAAGAAACAAATTCTGCAATTCAATATTGCCTTTTCAACCTAAATGATTCATGCAATACATAACACCATGGCAAGAGAATTATGTCTGATTTTACACAACAACATGCTATGTTTGTGCTCTTTCATGGTCTGACTACACAACATCAACGAGCAGGTTGTAGGCTTTTCACTCTTACCACAGCATTCTGTTGTTGGAGGTTGAACAGCTCAGTCTGATAGACAGCAGCAGCAAATGAGTGAACAACAGGCAGCTGTGCCTCGGGTTTCATCAGTGCAACCAGTGTTTTACTAGGATCACAGTTACGAATTGCTGTATTGATATTGTCAACCGCTATAAGTTCTAAAGAACAGCAGGGAAAAAAGCTCATTAATTTTCATATGCTGTTTGCTCTTCATGCCACGTAGATGACAACTAGGTTATTACAAAAAATATAATTTGCTGTCATAAGAGGAAAAACATTTTTGTGAAATGACATGAACTTTTGAATGGTGCAGAAACAGTGTCTGCAAAGGTATGCAGCAAATAATTGACTGGAGGACTTTAAAATTTCTGGGCTTTTAGAAATGAGAGACTGCTTATTGTACCTCTAACACAAACCAAGGAGCTGACCCCACCCTAGCACAGAGAAAGATCTAACTCCTCCTGGGTGTGCTTGCAGCAGGTACTGCTGTGTATGTCAGCTCCAGCACCTCTGTCTTGCTTCATCCCAAATGCTCCCTTCCTTCTGCACCACGTTTCCTCTCTCGCCTCCTCCAGCAGCAGGATCTAATTGAGCTAGCTAAAACAGGCCAGTACTTGAAGTACCAACAACATTATTAGTGTCTATTTCAGGAGGCCTGGTAGAAATCAGCCAAATATGTTGGAGGGGTGGAATTTTCTTGCAGAAAATCAGTAGCTGAACTAATAGAAAACCACATGCTATGGTTTCTAGAACTTCCTCTGTATGCCAACACCTGTTTGTTTTTCTGCCAGTGTGAAGATCAGTCCTTACAGGCACTGCCATCCAGAAATGAATTTTTTTGCTACAGCTCAGATTTTAATTTAAACAGACCACAATAGAGGGGTATGAGTGTAAACCTTCTCAGTACCTGAACAACTTGCCTGTTTTGCTTTTTGCTGAACTGACTTTGTCAGGGGTTTGAAGCTCAGCAGAAAAATGCTGAAAAACACTTCTCACTTGGGCAGCTGCAGAAACATTACAACATCCCTCAGCTTAGTCACTGCCACCATAATTGCACACCTGGAGGAGTCACCTCTGAAGAAACCCAGGCCAGGACACACCCAGGAACATGCTGTACAAGGCACTGCTCTGATCGTGCAGAAAGGGAAACAACCTTGAAGGTTAGAGCACATGTGGCCAATTTAAGAATAGCAATTACGCAAACGCCTTTTCCATCAATAAGCCTGACTCCACTACCTTATCATATGGCTTTTCTGTGTACTTGTTACCCAGGGAACATTTTCAGTCACCACTGACTGCCCCAGTCTGAGACAAGACTACTTGTACAGAAGACACCATCCACAGTTTGTGCATACAGCAAACACTCAGAGCTTATTATACAACACAAAGTCTTTGAAAACCTTTTAGCCAGGCCCACCTGAAAAAAGCCCCTCGCCTCTCATTTCATTTTCTCTGAAGCATGGTCATATGGGGCCACGCTGTCCCTGAAGACTCTTTCTACTGGCTATTTCTAAAGTTAGAAAGCAGGAAAGGCTCTCACAGCTACAGCATGCATGCATGCTTTTTTAAAGAAAAGAGCAAAGAGGAAAAGAGTCAGGGTCCACAAATGGACTAGACTAGTTCTGCAGCCAATAACCAAGCTACTGACTTCTAGTTTTGAAACCCAGCGTGCAAACTGCAAAACACACTTTACATTGCTCACAGTCCTATAACAAAAGCCACTATTTTTTTCTTCTCAAACCAAACATAAGAACTAAGTTACTCTCCAGATTGCTGTTAATGCTTTTCACACATCATTTTCTTCTTCCTTTCCTTTACCAAGAGGTAACTCTTTCAGAGGAACAGCTCCTCGCCACAGCTAACTAATCTGAAACAGGCTAACATTTAAGGTATAAAGTCAAATTTATCTTGTGACTTAAGCTGACCTCACACTATTGCCTTTAAGGCACATTACAAAAGCAATCAGCCTGGATTTCAAAGCATTGAAAACAGTACCAGAGACAAAACAGCCATGCCTAGATGCAGTATGAAATGACAGCAGATTAACTGAAGGTTAACTTCCTAGCAAAGAAGTTTCCAGTCAAAAGCAGCAACACATGCACTGCAAATTTAGATCCCCTTTAACTATATTTTTTTACAAACTATAACGTGGCATTCTTAACAGACTAAGAATAGGCTAGATTTAGATAATGTGTGTCTAAAAGTGAGAATAATTTCTTTCTTTTGCAATGTGATTGCAAAATATTCTTCTGTCTTAATTCTGCAAGTATGGTCATTGCTCCCAAGTGAGTATTAATACTGCACTGATACATGGTTGTTCAAGCCATCAAGCCATGCATTGCTTTCAGTTTTAGCCTCTGTGTCTGCCAGTGGCTCAAATTAGTTATCTCAATAAGAGAAAACCCAATGCAGCACAGATTGGTGACTTGGCAATTGTGACTCTGAGAAGAAAGATCACGAGAGTAAAATGCAATACACATGGTTTCAGTTTGAGAAACCCTGTTTATGTGCAAGAAATGGTGGACTCAATTAGCTGAACATAATTAAATGGTGATGGGTAAAGAGTATTAAAACGGTTACTCACTAAGCTTGTGAGCCTCAGCTTCCGCATTGGCAACACTAACGTCTTTCTGTATTTCACTTTTGTCGAGCATATTTGGAATGCCTGCTATCTAACAGATCAGAAAAACAAGATTTAATTACGTTTTTATTTGATGGGAGATAAGGGATAAAGTCCGGTGATGGTATACTAGGATTTGATTGTACTATCACTTGTGCATCAAATACAAGGCTCAGTAAACACAGAATTAATCTTTTCCTGTGATTTTCATCTTGCTTAAAATACTAGATTTTCTCCTTAAAATCCAATTGGCACTTTAATTTGATGTTAATGATTCAATATTACCTTTATTTGTACTCAAGTTATAACTCATTTTGGAAACAAAATATTAGAGGCTGCATGTTATATCTTAAATTTTCTTCTTATATCTTAGTGAACACTCACAAGGATATCATGCTCTTTAGAGCAAATGCAGCTCTTAAGTGTAGATTAGTACATCAATGATTCTCAAATCCTCATAAAATTTTTCATAAGTGATGCTGAAAGGCAGAGTAAAGACAATTTTTCTCTGGATTAAAACCAGCTAAAAAAGTGCAAACTGACACGTAGTACCTGTTCAATTCAATTACCTGCATTTTCTGTTCTTTAGAATCACACAACTGCAATAGGTACCATGAGGAATTTTGTGGCAGAACTTCAAGTAGGCTCAGAGCAGGACGGTTCAACCCTGCCATCAGTGCCCCTTCATCTTGCCGGTCAATAGCCTCATTCACTTGGACTAAAGCTATGTGAACTGAAATGAAAACAATGCCTATAAACAGCAAATACAGCTTCCATGGGAAAAAAAAGGTCCATTGCTGTCTGCATCTCATTTTTTGTAAAAGCCAGCTAGGGCAGCAATCTTTATCTAGCAGAGAATTCTCTTTCATGTCCAATCCTACAAAGGGAGTCTCTGGCTCTGAGTGAGCCTGTGTGGAAGCAGTTTAGTCACAGCTAAGTGAAAGCTGATGAATGAATTTTGGGTCTATATAGAAGAGGGGGTCAAAATTTACAGTATTCTGCAAACAAAAAGAACGTAAACAAACAGAACAGGCAAAATGATTCTGAACTGAGGAATCCTTACAGCAAAAACCACAAACAGACATCAGCCCCCCCTGCAAAGATTAGTACAGAAGGAATAGCATGAAAAGGACAGTTGTAGACAGCTATTAGCTACTTGTGCATATTTTACAAGTTTCCATAGAAATATTTTGTTTTTTCAGGTGCACTCAAGTTGTGTTCCGCTGGAATCTGGGAGATCACGTGTTGTGTGCATACTTCCATGAGGATCCAGAATAGCTTACTGTTTATTTTATTGATATTGCCTTGAATCTCAGCTTGTGTCAGCAACTCCTCGTAGACATCTCTCTCTTCATCAGAAATTGTGCCATTCTAAGAAAACAAAATTTTTGCTAATTCACACAAAACAATTTGCAGAGAGAAAAACGATTCACCAAAGTCATTAAAACTACATCACCTGAAGCATTTACCAAATGTATTTGTAAAGCAATTTGTTGAATAAGTGAACTGAAGAAATTAGCACTTTGTCATAACTGCCTGAGCAGTTTTCTGCTTCCTGTAAAATAATCATGTAAATATACTATAGCATTTTTAACTACAGAGACCATTAGCTCTCATGTAAAAGAACACAGCAAATAATTTCACATTAAATATCTGTGGCTGAGGTTATACTTTATACTCAAAGAAAGGTATTATTCTGTTTACAACTTTTTAAGCAGTAAATTTATTTTTTCTAAAGCAATTAATGGAGGAAAACTAGTCTTTTTTTTAGCATTTAGTCTTCTGGTATATTTAACCTTTGGGCAAAGTCAAGCTGCATCATACTCACAGTAATCATATTGTTATAAAATTGGCTTTTAGTTTATTGAATTACCATTTCTTTTCTTAGTTACCTTAAAAGTGAGAGTTTCTTCCTAATTTAACTAATTTTAAAAATTAAGTTAATTTTTAAAACAATAATGCTACCGTGTAAGAGGAAACGTGAAGGAACACGTGTACTAGGGGTACATGTAGCACAAATAAAACACCACTACCTTGAGTCTTGCATTTGATTCTTTCTTCCTTTTAGCATCAAAGAGTTCATTCTGATAGTCTTGCGCCAGTTCCTCATCCACGTTAAGCAGCATTGCATTTGGGTTCCTCAGAGTTGCAATGGTTTGCTCAGCTATTCCCTTCTCAACAGCTTCGTTGATTGCTATTACAGCTGCATGCACTAAAATTGAAAGAACAGTCCTAAACTTCAGGAAGCAAAAAAGTCAAAGCTGCCATTGTTTCTTCTGATTTATTTGAAAGGAGTGTTTAATTTATGTTCAATAATTTACAGATTTGAACATTCCACTCCATCTTTCCTTTAGACTGCAGAACTTCATGTTTACTCAAAAGGTGGTACATCCCTGTCTGTTCCATGTTCACCCTTCCCCCAGACAGGGGTGTGCTGGTTTCAGCTGGGGTAGGGTTAATTTTCTTCATTGTGGCTGGCATGGGGCTGTGTTTTGGATCTGTGCTGAACTCAGGGTTGATAATACAGAGATGTTTTTGTTATTGCTGGGCAGGGCTTGCACAGAGCCAAGGCCTTTCTGCTTTTGGTACTGCCACACTGGTGAGGGGACTGGGGGTGCTTGGGAGGTTGGGAGGAGACACAGCCAGGACAGGTGACCCCAACTGACCAAAGGGATATTCCAGACCATGTGGCACCATGCTCAGTATATAAAGTGGGAGAAAGACGCAGAAAAAGCAGGAACATTTGTGGTGATGTCATTTGTCTTCCCAAGTAACCATTTTGCATGATGGGGCCCCATTCTCCTGGAGATGGCTGAACACCTGCCTGCCCATGGGAAGCAGTGAATTAATTCCTTGTTTTGCTTTGCTTGTGTGCACAGCCTTTGCTTTCCCTATTAAACTGCCTTTTTCTCAACCCATGAGTTCTCCAGCTTTTACCCTTCTGATCTTGCTGGTGGGGGAGTGGGTGCTTGGCTGCTGGCTGGGGTTAAACCATGACACAGTTCATATTTTACTGACAGAAAATAAAACATGAGATACATTTTATCATTCAAGTCCTATTTTATTTAGAAGGTAATTACATGTAGGAATTGAAAGTATTTTTGGTAGCTTTTATCTTAAAGTTGTGTGTTTGTGTCCATATAAAAGTACTGTCTAAACTAAGAATATCTGAGAGATGCTACACAAGAATAAGGAAATTGAAGCTCCGTTAAACTTGTCCTCTGGAAAAACACATTTAAGACATCCGCCAAAGTAGGATGCAGCCCTGCGCATCACATTTAAGCCTCCCTGAGATGATTCTTTGCAAGATCTCCATGAACCCCTAGGCACATGAGACACACTGACTTACTGATCCCTCCTCTTGTCACCTGCAAAGCCACAATACAGCAGACTTCAAATAGAGGCAAAAAACACCCAGCAGGCTTTGCAGGGTACTCAAAATATTACTACACAGGAAACAGGGAAAAGAGCGTCATAGGACTCACCACAGCCATTGATCAGCTTAAGTGTTAAGCCTTTCCTTTGAGAAAAAAAGAAAACTTCATCTACTAAACAAATGGTTGACTCCAAGAATTTAAGAGCCAGAAAAGCTCATGTTTTTTCACACAGTAAATTTGCATGAGCGTACAAATTCAAAACCACTTACAGCTGGATTAGGTGTAAAGTAGTGGCTAACACACTCCTCCCAGTTACTCCCTGCACACATTTGGCCCTAAGATCAGTCTAGACGAAGGACTTGAACTAGAGCTCCCCTTCATCTGGACCTTCATGCCACAAAGAGACCCCAGTGACTGTCTGGTGGCACATTAATCTCAAATGTTTTACAGACTTTACTATACAAACTGTAAAATTCCTGATAAATGTGTATCTAGATCATATCCCAAAGGAGAAACATTGCAGCTCCCCATTTCTCATCACAGCAACTTGCCTAGGATTTACTTTCATGCCACCAGGGAGATGTGTAAAGGGAAAACACAACGACCACCTTTCCTTACCCTATCAATACTTACTTCCTACATGGCCCTGCATGGTTCTGCTGAAGTGGAGAAACACATGCAGTAAGAAGCGGTTACTTAGATTAAGTTTAACTGAAGCTCTAAATATCTGAGTCTGAAAGACTTCAGTTTCCCTCAGTTCATGAAAGAAAGCAAAGATGCTTCAGATTTGAGGTTTTAGGGAAAAAAACGGAGTGTACAAATTTAGGGAAGTCACACAAAAGATCATATCACTGAATACTCAACAGAGGCAAATGAAGGATGAAGTGAAGCTGTACACCCTCAGAGATGGCAGCTACTGGAACTTGCATAGCTGTTGGTGGATAATCCATTGCTTAGCACTGAGTGCATGCCAGAAGGTTGTTCTAAAATTGTTTCACTCTAGCTCAGCTCATCACAGTATCAGCTGGGTAGTACAAACAGCTAGCATGGTGGAAGAGATACAAGCAGAGAAACGTGCTGGTTCATTTGTCATTAAACTTTGTGAAAAGACAAAGTTCACATTGAACATTAGGAAAAGGTTTTCCATTGAGAGAGTGGTAAGTCACTGCAACAGACTTCCCAAGGAAATGGTCACAGCATCAAACCTGACAGAGCTCAAGGAGCATCTGGACAATGCTCTTAGCTGTATGGTTTAGTTTTAAGTAATCCTGTGAAGATCAGAAACTTGGACTCTATTGTCCATATGGGTCCCTTCCAGCTTGAGACATTCTGTGGTTCTGTGCACATCCATACCCACTCCAAGCGACTAAGAATACTGTCCTTATACACATGTATGATCCCAACATCCTCATAGAACACACATGTTGTGTTATCTCTTCCACAGTTGTGTAAGAGGCTTCACTAATCTAAATGGAGATAGCAAAAAGCAGTCAAAAGATAGGTTCAAGATCAGGAGAGAATCAAACAGATATTGGTAGATGTGAACCCGCCTACCAAGAGAAACAGTGAGAAGCCTGATTGTACTTGTAAGAGCAGGCTGGAAGCATGGAATAAGAGAGAGGTTTCCTTGCAGAATCAGCTCTCTGTGAAAGCACTTAAACTTATTCTTTCCACACTGATTTATACTATTGCTGGCAGCAGAGTAGGAGTCATCAGCAGTTGTTTCACTTTCATATCTCCTTTTGCATACTCCGCTTAGGAAGAAGGACGGTAGACCCCTTCCTCTGGCAGGATCTCCATTATCCAACCTCACTAGTGTGTGAAGGTTCCCATAGCAGATGTTTCCTGTTGTGGGGCAGAGCACATTATCTACAGCACAATCCTTGCTCAGAGGGACAGAACCAGCATCAGGAAACCCTGCTTTTCTAAGACTGAAAACACTTCAGAAGTTACAGGAAGCCCTACATACCATAATAAGGCTTTCAGTGAAGGATGTTTCAGCCCTTTCATCTTCAGGGGAGGAAGCTGCCTGAAAAAGTGCTTGATAGTCACTAAATATCTAAAAATCTGCTAAAAACTCCTGCCACTTCAAAAGGGAGCATTTTAAGAGCTAGCTTTGGTGAAGCATGCACATATTAAGCAAGCTTCACGATATACAACACTGACAATGTGAATCAACATCAAGTGTGTTTTAAGTTAGGCTCTGAAAAATTCAGCACATTAAGTAATATCATCAAGCAGCTTGCCACTTTGCAAGGCTGAATGAAGTAGCAATGGAACATACTAAAGACAACCCTTCTGTTCTTCAATTTACCCTTCTGAAAAAACTAGGATCTTAAACAAAATAACTAGAGCTCAAGTGTTGATTTACGTGGACACACTTGATTTCGTATCATTTAAATTCAAGCAACTTTTTTTTGTAATGTATCACTCCAATTCACAAAAAAAAAAAAGTGATATAGAGAAGAACACCCAGACTTACAGAAGAATAGGCATGGGCAACACAAAAAGCATTTAATCCTGTTTTTGAATGGAAGCTGTTCAAGATAGACTCAAAAGGACCATAACTGTCCAGCAGGACCTACCCTCCAGCAGGGTTGTACCATGCTATAGGTCACACACCAGTGGTCAGACAGACTGAAAGCTACCCATGGAGGCAAGTTGCACGTATACAGCACCATGAGAGAGTTGTCTGTCTGGAACAATGACTTGTCCTCACAGCAGCCTGTGTGGGTGTTTTAGGGAAACTATAAAAGGCAATAAATAAAAAAGAGGAGGCACAGAGAAGACACCATGTTCCCATGGCCATCTTCATTGCACCCATATGGTGCAGAGGCATGCACAGAGACCAATTCATTATTCTAGAGGAGCACTAGCTACCAAAACATTCAACCCATTCAAAATATTGTAAGAAATCTTTGCTTTTGGTAGCACTTCCTATGGGTCAATGGAGATGCTAAAAAACTCAGACTGCAAATTTTGAAGAGGCCTTGTAACTGCAAAGCAATGTGATAGTGAAAACTTGTTTGCTTTTCTTTCTAGCTCTTAAGAGGTGGCAAACCAAGTGAATTAGAAGAGAGAAAATATTTTGTTAGCATTCTGTCAAAGCATTTGGTAGAGAACAGAACAAGAGTCAAACTTACAGGCAGCTTCGTCCACTGATAATTCACTGGCCAGAATCCCACCAATTTTACTAAAAGATGGCATCTGTATACCATATTTCTCTAGCTCCTTCCGCATGTTGCTGATTTCTTCCTCTGTTCAGACAAAAAAACAAAACAAACCAGGAAATATTATCGGAACAAAAGCATGACAATTTCACTATGAATAACCATACCTACAGAAATGTTTCTGAAAGTGCTTGTGACCAGGACTTCTGAGCAGTTTTCCTCCCCATTTTGAAGGACTCTAAGATATGACAAGTATTCAATGAAAACTCCCTCCTGCCCGTCCTTCAGAGACTGACAATCATTAAACATAGCAGCCTCCCACCTGTTTAATTTGTAACACTGTTGTGTTACAAATTAAATGTTGTCGGAGGAGAAAGGCCATAATAGAAAATATGCACCATGTTAGCAGATTTATGGGGTGAAAAACCATCTAACATAGGATTAGATAAGCATCTTTTTACCTGTGAAGTCTACTTTTCCCAGAAGGTCCTGGATCTGTGGAGCTAATCCTAGTTTGAAGAGATATAAACTGCAAAGAAGAAAATTAAGCTTTAGAGTTCTGCCTGTGGTTGAGCTGTTTGCTTTCTGTACAAGAGAAAAGCACTTTTATGAAGCTTGTCCTTTAACCCTTGACTTACGTGTGCCAACGCAGAATAAATTGACACTACAATTTTCTTTGTGCTGTATTTTTAAGTCTTACAGAAAGAGAAATCTTCTATTTCCAAGAAGCATCTCTAAGAGAGAGGCACTGTCAGTGTATCTCAGGTCACAGGGGATGTATAAACAAGTAGAAAACCCCAGTGAAAGATAGGTAAAGAAATGCAAAAGCTAGTACTGGGGGGAAATCAAGATCTGAAAGCATTTTAGCACAGCTTATATCTTTGGATCTATGTTCTGCTTTGACTTGCATTAATTATATCCCTGTAATTACTAGCAGAAGACACATAAATCACTGACACCCTTCTTACTAAGCGTAGAGGAACAAGGACCTAAAAGTCCATCCAAAACCATCTCAAAAACACTTGTGTCATTAGCTATTTTAGTCTTGGAAAATGAAGAAAGTTGATTTAATGTACTATCCAAGAACTAATACTTTTATTTCAATAGAGCATGAAAAATACCTTCACTCATTCCTAGAGCTCTGGGGTGCTATCTGAAAGGAAACAGCTGAACACACACATTTTTTCTCAGTAGCTTCCAAACACAAGGCATGTATTTATCTACAAAAGACTGATGTTTCTATAATTTATCAATGAAATTCAATAAAAAAGTGGGTTAAGCAAGAAAGAATCAAAAAACACAGGTTTTTAAAACAATACTTAAATAACACATTCCTTCAAAAGGATTGTTTCCCACTTCTTTTCAAACTTACTTCAGCCCAAAATCATTAATTGCAAATGTGCTTTGAGGTTTAGGGGTTTTGTTTCTAGAGAGGCATGTCTCCATTTTGTGTTTTGTTGTAGAGAGGTTTTTTTGCTAGTAGCAAATTATAGGATGAGATTTCAAAGCACGTATTTGTAGCTGTTGTGTGTATTTAGGAGCATGTGGAATCAGCATTTTTCTTCCATGCTGCCACAGCTACTCCTCTGTCCTGCCCCCATCTGGATGAACATAACAAAGGATCTCAGGTAGGTCAGCACTCCTTTGCAGCCTCTCAAAATCATTGTTGATGCCATTCTCATCTTTCAAATCTGTCTAAAATGCAAATTAGCTATTTCAGGGGGAAAAAAAGCACATAGACTTTATGAGAATATAGTAATGAACCAGGGTCCTCTGTTACCCTGGTCTGCCTTCCAGTCTTTCTGGATAGAAAGAGATTTTGCTCCAAGTTTGAGACAGGGACACAATCCTGTCTGAAATGCTGGGTGTCATAGAAACAGTTATGGAAATCAGCAGCATCACTGTGCTGACTGACTTTTTGGGTCACCACAATAAAAAGATACAGGAAGAAAGAGTGCTATGAACATTAAAGAATATTTTTTTTGCTGTTCAGCACTTCCAGAAGGATGTTGAACCATGTGTGGTATTTCCTACACTCCTTTGTTTGGATAAACTTATTAACCACCAGATGGTGCTGTAAATGTTCTTCGAGTCTTGCAGGGAACACAAAGACCCTTCTACTCTGAGTTAACATATAATTTCACTTGTAACAGCTTGCTTAATGCTTTTATTGTGTACCTTGAACCTCAGAAAACAGACAAAGTCAAAAGCAGGGGGCCTCGTGGTTAAGACAACTAAATTTGAGGCATCAGGAGCAAGGGAAAAACAAACGAGAAAGAACAGTTCCTAGGTGAAACTCCTTTCAGTAGAAAGCATCACCCACACAGGACTGCATCTCATATCAGGCAGATGTTCCCAGGACTGGTTTTATACTTAGCTCATGTATAACATGCTGTAAAAAACAGATCTGAAAATAGCATGTGTTTTTTTTAAGGCATGCTTGTTATTCTGCTGCTTCCTTGGAATACAACGTTTTGAAGCCATCCAGCTTCTAGAGGGATAGTTTGCCTAGGATGAAGCAGTGATCTTCTTGCAAAGATCATTTGAAAACTAAATTTTTCAGGGAAAAAAATATCTCCAAGCACTGCTATTTATGAAGAAGAATCACTGTTAGCATCTTAATTTAAATGAAGGTGTTCTTGACCTCATTTAGTGCAGGAACAAATCCAAATCTGCTTTCACAAAAAAATGGCGCAAGAAATGGAACCTATGACTTTGTATTTTACAAGTCTGAACCAGAAGTTACAATTCTGGTTCTACCACTAATTGTTCCTGGCCTTCACCCTAGTCAATATTTTAAGAAGTGTTGTTTCAGTAAGAGAAAAGGAAGAGGTAATTACATTCAACAGGAATATAATAAGAAGTTGTTTGCTAAGTTGCTCCTTCCTGGCTAGAGCAGTGTTGTATTTGACAGCACAAGTCATCCCACATGCTTTAAATGCAATGGTCTTAATTTCAGACTTGAATCAGGACATACCCTAAAACTATATTTAAACCATCACGCTTAGAGCATCTATCTATCTTCAGGCCTTCTAGCAGCACAGCTAGAGAAGATTAGCAAAACAAAAAACAGCCAGTGACTTTCCCTGCAAAATGTTACTATTTCAGACATCAAATATATGTTTCGGATACAGCTCAGCATTCCTCTGGTGCCAACCCGCCTGGGAACACTGCTGGCCAAGCAAAGTGCCCTGTCCTTAATTCTATTTTTTCCCAGACAGCTTTCAATGTAGTCTGCATGCTATTCCATACTGAGATTGGAGTCTGATTTGAAAGACTCCAGTGAAGGACTTATGGCATGCATTTTAGGAAAAAGTATGGAAATAAATAAAGCTCAATCACTGTTTTTTCTATTCTTACATCCTGCACAGGATGCAGGCACAGGGGCCTACAATCTCATGGGAAAGCATCATAAATAAAAGCATTCCAGGCCTATTCCCCTTCAGTGTGGCATGACACATTTGATATAAAGTCCATTTCTAAAATAATAGCACTTAAAAAAAAAAAACATACCAAGTACAGAGGTACAGAGTTAGAGCTTTGTGTTGATATGCATCAAGAAAAAGTAATTTAAACAGGACAAACTTGGAAGTGAAAGCTGAGACAACACACACTAATTCTGGTACTGGCATAAATCCTGGGGCATGCCAAGATGGAGAAAGGAAAATTTCTACCATAGGTCAATCCATTGTAAACCTCAGTTCAGGATACAAGTTATTACCATTGCAATGATAAGGCAGAAATTAAGAAGGTATTTGATGGGGTTGTTGTTTATGTAGCATTCAAATCCAGTTAATAATGTCCTAAATACATGAGGGAGAAAATATCAGAAAAAATAAATGTGTTCTTCCACCTCCTGCGAAACACTTGAGCTGGCCCATAACAGAGTTGTGGGGGCTCACACAGCCCACTGAGTCAGCCTGATCTGGTTAAGGTTATAGCCCCACACATCCTCTTTAGGAAATCACTCCAAGCTTACACAAGACACTCGCAGTCAGAACAGACTGCACTACCAAGTTACAGGCAACAACCACCCTCAAATAGTCCTGGTGTCACTTCACAGTTAATATTACACCAAATATAATGATGTCACGGGGCAACTCTCGTCAAAGATAGCAAAAGTACACTTGGCTGTCAACTGTGAACACCTGGCATGTAAAGCAAATACGGTGAACTCTAGTGCTAAGTCCCGTTTATGGGGAGTGAGTGCACATCCCAGAGTGCAAGAGTGGGCACATCATTTTCAAGGATAAGCCCTAAAAAAGCTTCAATAAAGCACATATTGAATAGTTTCTGTCTGATAGCCCTGGAGCAGCTGATGTGCCTTTGAACACCATTAGAAACAGAGGAGAGTTTGGGGTGCAAGTTAATTATGTTCCCTGAAAGATTAGTGCCAAAATATATTGAAAGAGAAAGGCCTCTATGCACAGGAAATGAACTAGAAGAGCCACAGGAGGGTGGAGCTGTCTGCCAACACCACTGTCCCTCACACCAGGGACAGCACAGGGCAGATGTTTTTGTGCTAAACATCAAGAAACTCCTTAAGGCAAAACATGAAAAAATTTTAATCTCTGCTTTCAATGGTCAAAGCCTCTCTGACTTTACATTAAAAGTCAAGTTGCTCAGAATTTTGAAATCTTTGAGAATGTTTTATTTTTACACGAATTACCACAGAATAAAGTAATTGCTTCAGTTCTGGGACAAAAAGATGTCAGCTCATCATTATTTTCACTCTGCACATCTCTTCCATGGTTGTACTAATGCTTTGCTAAATTTCTGTTAATTTGTTTGATTTCTGTTGAAGTATGTATTTTGAAGTTGTATGTTCACTTTGTGAGGGGGCATACTATTGAGAGAGGGATATGTGTGCTAAATTCAGTCATCCTTAATTTCTATTTTGAAAATTTTTTGGTCAATAGACCTGACAATGTTCAACTTTTGTCTCCAACTTAAAACTAATGAACTTGTAAATTCCGATAGATTTTGATGTACTGGTTGTCCTAAAGCCATTTCAAGACTTACACTCCTAACTTTGGCAGTTACTATAACTTTTATTCCTGTCAGCAGTTACCTTAGAGCGTGAATGCAGTATATCATCCTAGGGATGTTTTTCCTGTCATAGACATCCGTAGTCTCTGGATAAAAGATCTAAAAAGCAAAGAGCACACAGTTAAATGAGAAGGCTTGTTACTGAGCCGAAATGTTTACTCTGCAGAACCATACCTTAAACTTACAGAATTTCAGCTGTTACTTCTATACAGCTAGGAGTCACACCTCTTCTGATGTTATTTTAACTTTATCAGTAGTTTTCATAAAGAAGAGCTTAATAAAGCATAAAAGCTACTTAATAAGAGAGGAAGAAAGGAAGATGAGCAGGCAGCATTTTGACAAGATTTTTAGAAAATGTCCTTTGGCATAAGCTCAGCCAGTAGTGCTTGTCTTCTACAGATGCCCAAAACCTGGAATGCAGTTACAATTTGCAAAGCCTCATTACAAACCAAATCTATCAAGTATGGTTTAAAAATGCATAATTCTAATTGCCATCACCCTTAACTTTGTGAGTACATCATTTACAAAGGAAGATATTTAGAGAGAGGAATATTAAGCAATTTAGCCAAGAAGTCACATCATAAGTTCCAGTTCTGGTTCTACCACTAATTTGTTCCTGGCCTTGGTCCCAGTCACTAAACACTGTTTCTCCACAAAAATATAATAAAAAGACTTAGTTAACCGTGAGAGTTGGCAGCATGCTTCCAGCCCAGGCTGGTCACTTGGGGCTGCACTGTCCCATGGTTAATAGGACCAGACTGAGTAAGTCAGGAGCACAGTGCCCTCTTCATCACTTTCTCAAAACAGCTTTGTGAGGGAGAATTGAGAAAGCTTTTGGCCATGACCATCCTCTGCAACAGAAACACAATCTTTCAGAGGAGGGATGGCAGGGTGGAAATCAGCCAGCTGAACAGAGGGCTCAAGGACTCAACTGGAAAAAAAACCCTGACCTGGAAAGGGCAGGACCCCTTCCCGTCTCTCTGGCATTTCTGATGGCAGTCATGGCAACCTTTTCTGGTTACGGGCACCTGCAGTGAGTTTGCCTGCAGTGGATTTGCCTACAGTAGCTGACCATTAGTCCCTTCAAGCAGCTGTCTGAGCGTCCCCACTGTGCCTGACCACAGTGCCTCAGGCAGCTCTAGGGCTGCGGGCACCCAGGTGCCCTGGGGTGGGGAACTGCTCACCTTGGGCTGCGTGTGGCCGCCAGAACGCACAAACAAGCAGTGCAGGTGTTTGCACACAGCCCTTTCTTAAAGGATTTTCATCCAAAATAGACTCACTGGTGCCCAGAAACAGCAGCAGAGGGGGGAGATGACAAGTGAAGACCCGCAAGGAGGAAGGTAAATATAAGAGGTGACCCAAGAAAGCAGCTGGTGGAAGAAGAGCAGCAGCACAGTCACGCAGATGCACTGAAGGGTGCAAGAACAGTCTGGAAACGGGGTAGAGGCAGAGGAACTGGGACGTACAGTAAGAGGAAGAGGCAGCAAGAGGCACGATGCGAAGAGGTAACCTAAAGGAAGCAAATATTTAAGTTTTCTGTTTTAAACCATATTCCTTTCAGGCCCTCCCCCCCCCCGAGACTGCATTAGCAGTAAGATACAGCTTGAACACTGCTAGTGTCCCTGCCTCAGCCCACACACATCAGCAGCAGCAACACAGGACTGACACTCCCACTGCTCTCCACATTACCTTCTCCTCAGATTTCTTTTTGAATTACCCCTTCCCTGTAAACTTACTGTAAAGAACTGTTTATGCTCAAGCAGATGAAAAGGGATCTCAGTAAGCCAATGATTTGAGCCACTTTCTTTGCTGAAATTTAAAGGCTTACCTTAGGCAGACCAATGGACTCCATTGCTCTTAACCATTGCACAGTGTTGTCAGTGTGCCGAAAATGAAGGCCAGATCTCTATTGAAAACACAGGAGAAGATTATAAAAGTTACAATTAGCAAATTCTCTATTTATTGATCCTCCTGTTGTTTCCCAGTTTTACATCCTGAAGCTGAGTTCACAGAATTTTCCCTTATTTGAACCCAGAGACCAAAGTGTAACAGCTTCAATTTTGCTAATGAAGCATCCTAACACATCAACAGCTACACACTGAGTTCAGCTCATTCTTTCATGTTACATAAGCCAGATTTGTACCCATCAGGGTGGACTGTGATTGAAGTAGAAATTTGTACAGTCCTTCAGTATTCTTTGGGAGTAGAGGCTGGATGTCAAATATGAGGAACAAAAATACAGAAGTAGTAACACTGCTCAGCAGTACCATGAAGAACAGATAAGGAGGTCTTGGAACTCTTCAGTTCTACCTGAATACCTGACCCTCCCTAAAGCCCATGCAAGCAGTCTAAGAATAAAGTGGGAAAGTATTTTTTATTTTATTTTCAATGTTATCTTTTAGGGTAAAGGGAATAACAAATCTCTCGAGTTTTGGAGATTTTCAAGAGAAACATTTAAATGTAACCAGAATTCTTAACCATAAATTTTTTCTGCCCCCTCTACATGTTGAGATAATGCATTCCATAGTGGGACTACTGTGTATGAGTGCATATATTTCTGTATTATCAAGGTTCTTTGAGCTAGCAAAAGCCTGCACAGAGAACAAGCTAAGCTCACTTACTGGTAGCTTGCTTTTTGCTTCTCATTGTTAAAGTTGATACAAAAAACACAGAGATCTAATGAAGTGAAAGTCAAATATGCTTCCATAGAAGACGAAGAAAGCTTGAAATAGTTATCATATTGTTTCTGACTTCTATTCCTAATAAGAAATAACTTTATAAATTCCAAAGCTCATGTTCTCCTTGGAGCCAGAAGTGTAATTTGTGCAGCTTTAAAAACTTGAAGCAACACCAAAAATTTTTTTCTAAGGGTAAAATATTTCTAACTTATCATACAGGCTTCTTACAGCTGTGCATCTTCCATCTAGTCCCTACAGCCTTAAAGGAGAGATACAGAAAGCTAACCAGCCATGCTTAGGAGTCTTTAAGAGCTGGAAGACAAGCATTACTGGGTTTTGTCATCTTGGTAAGAGAACTGAGAAAGTTATTACCTTGTAGCGTGCCTGCTCCACATCATAGATCTTTTTGTCTGACACCACATTCGGTGCAAAGAATTTTGCAAGCTTGGCAAGGTAAACACCATTTCTTAAGCCTTCTTCCAGTTCCGTAGTCGGAGGCAGCTCTTCGTCCAAGCAGACCTCCATCCATCTACAGAGACATTTGAGAAACACTGTTATTTGGGTTTTAATATGAGTCACAGCTTTTGCCTAGAACTATCATACTTTAAATGTCATTACCACAATGTAATTATAACAGAGAAGGACAAGGGCTAAGGAGAAAATTCTTATATTCATTCACATGGCATATCAAAATGATTAGAGAGTCATATCTGTGATTGTAACCCATCAATAAGCAAACAGCATGCTTTGAAGTACTCACACCCCAAGGGGTCTAACTCAAATCTTTTAAACGGAACTAGGCTTTTGAATAAACAGTAATTCAAGCTGAAAACTAGAAGAGAACATGGAGTGTGGTGTACTATCAATGCTTACATTTAAAAAAACCTCTGTAATTTCTATGCCAGTGCTGAACCTCATAAGCATCAAGGACAGCAATGTTCTGGGTGAGGCAGGTTCCTGTAGCCAATGTGCTGTGCAACACACAATGCCTATCTCAGTACAGAGCACATCTGCAGATTATCCTCCTCCTGGCATGGGAGCTCTCCACTCTCACCCATGAAATGCAGTACTGGTGCTGGACGGAGGAGCGAGGGTTTTGTTGAAAAGCCCAAGGTACTTTACGTGTTTGAGTTCTGCCTGGCAGTAAGTAGGTTGAAACACGGCTTCTTGTTAGTGACAGTAACTAGATCGTCCAAGGTGCTAAACTAGTTATGCACTTGAGACTTAAGATGTGATAGACAGGGTACTAGACAGAAAACAGTATTAACTGAATACATAACCAGTTCAGAAGGCAAATAACGGACATAAAACCATATTATGCAGTATGCTTATACTGAGTAGCCAAGAGAAATTGTTTCCCAAGCACTTCCGAGAAAGATTAGTGTCCTAATCACTGGACCAGAAGTTCCTTACACTGGTGGTCTAAGTGTTTCGGCCCTGTGATATTATTCTTATTTCCAGCAGCTAAATCACATTACAAGAGCTTTAAATCTGCTTAGTTCTTCCCAGTATATATATTTTTTTAATTTGCTTAGTCAAACTCTTGTGCTTTTAGGACATTAATATCAATACAAGTAAGAAAGCTGAAGGGCAAGAATAAAGTTGAAGACATTAGTTCACTCTGCTTACTGTCACTAAGGCAGCATCACTGTGAGACAGCATTACAAATCTAACATCACCTCCATAGGGGTGACTTCAGAAACCAGAAATCTTGGATCCAAGCTGAAAACGAGCCAGTTTTTACTCCACCATGTAGAAGAAGAAAGCTCACTACATCATTTTGTTTCACATTAAAACTCTAGACAAATGTTCTACTCTGTTCCACTTTTGGATTTGTTACAGGACATATGAAAGCTGTTTCACTGAAGCACAGACTACCCAAATAGCTCTTTGGGTAACCAACACCCATAAATCCAACACAATATCACACAAAACGGCACTAAGCAAGCGTCATTAGGAGAACTGTATTTTGCAGTATAAAAGCTGCTTTAGTGAGGAGAATCATATTCCTGATGAGTTTCCCAGCTTTATCCTGCACTGCATGTTCATGTGTTATGGGTCCATGCCAAGGGACCCAAAAGTCACCCTTACTAATGGCATATTATAGACTAAATAGATTTATACACTAAGGCATCACACCTGGCTTCTCCAAAAAAGACAAGGAAGAATACTCAAAGAAAGTGTACTTCCAGGCAAACATGATTTTTACCTGAGCCAGTTATCTTTTCCTATAGAATTTATTTCCTAGAATCTATCCTCTAGAAAAAGAATTGTACACATAAGCAGCAGGAGCTTGCTGAGCCACAGCAGGTATTCACCATGAGCCACAGCTGACTCTGCTGTTCAATGTACTATCTCCAGAGATACGAACTGTGTGCCCAGAGCAGCATTTTGTACCCTGCACCGGATTCTTGGCACTTCTAATTCTCAGTTTTCTTGTGAAAGGATTTTTCTAACATCTTAAGTCCAGAGCACCAAAAACGTACTGCATTGGAACTGTTTTTGAAGAAGATACACACATATGCCCACCTGCAATTTCTTTTCTTCCTTCCAGCACAAAAATTTACTACTCATATATAAAACTGAGTCATTCCCTGACCTCTAAATGGGACGCTAATCCAAAGTGAAAGCTACTCCTCAGCTTTTCAAACTTCTTCTAATTGAACAACAGTAAAATTGCTGTGGGTTTCTTTCCAGCATGGTGATAAGCCTTTAAAATTAATCTGGAACCCTCCCGTTCTAGTTAGGGGGGCTACCATGTCTAACAGGTACATGCAGTACCCTGAGGAACAAACAGGAAACAGTATGAGGATGCAAAGAAAGCAGAAAGAAGAAAAAAAGTAACGTAGAATACAGCTGTCAAACCAACAAGTCCAGATAAACACGCAAGGGAATACATATCTTTTGAGAAGGAGAATGTTGGTAACTCAGTGGAAAAAAAGAGGGGAAAAACTAGAGAGAACTAAGTGGAGCAGCCTTGAAAGATGCGAAGTAGGGGGGGTCTGCAAATAGGGCATCTATAACTTACAGCATTTGTTAATCAGAGTCCAAGACTGAGAACACAGCTACAGCTGTATTACATATAAGATATGTTTTACCAGTGTCTGGAAGTTGCAGAACTTAGCTACAACAAGATCTACTATGAAAGGATTTACTGTGTTTTGCACATGTTTAATCAGAGGAAGGAAAAACCTCAGGATTTTAATTAAATCCTGCTAGTATACAAACAACTTTGTAACTTAGTTATGCAAACAGCTGGAAGGTGCTATAAGTACTCTGAAGAGCCTTCTCTTCTCCAGGCTGAGTAACTGCAACTCTCAGCCTGTTCCCACAGAAGAGGTGCTCCAGCCCCCTGATCAACTTCGCAACTCTCCTCCAGGACCTGCTGGACTAAGTCACATCTTTCCTGTGCTGGGAGCCCAGAGCTGGATGCAGCACTGCAGGTGGGGTCTCACCAGAGCAGAGCAGAGGGGCAGAATCCCCTCCCTGGCCCTGCTGCCCATGCTGCTCTGGATGCAGCCCAGGACACGTTTGGCTTTCTGGGCTGTGAGTGCCCGTGTTTGGGTCATGTTGAGCTTCCTGTCAGTATATCTATAAGCGCTTTTCTCCCCAGTGCTTCATGCAATTACAGAAGTTTTGTTCCCTTTACACTGATTCAGTTAAAAGGCAATTGTGGTTTTAAACAGAAAGAACCATTACTTCCAACCTCGTGAGGTTCTGCTTTTTAAGACATGGTTTGGTGAGTTTATGAAGGTTATTATATGACACAGTACAGTCAGCAGGAGCAGACTGGACTGAGAAAACCAGAAATCCTTCTACTTTTGTTTTGTTAAGAGAAACAGAGAACATCCACATGACAGTAAGGATTTATAGATACCTTTGGAGTAATTTATTTTTCTTCAAGGCTAAAGAAGCAGCATTGCTTTTGGCTCACACACTGTTTTCCTGAGCACACAGAACTGCAGCATCAGCATCACATTTAAGTCTGTTGCAGAAACTATTGCCCAAAAAAAGTAGTTAATACCATTGATACACACGGTGAGGGGTCTATAACTCAATCTTAGACAGTATGTTTTCCTTCAGTATGAAGCTTATAGAGTAAGACTGTTATAGCTATCAAACGTGCACATGCATTTCTACCATCCTTTTTCAACAATATAATCCCATAACTGCGCTTTTAAGAACCTTAACTTACTGACTGAGGTAGGCCATGAAAAACTGACACAATGGTGAATATCATGGGTTTTTTTTGGTCACTCATTTAAGCTAAACTCAAACCCCGCTCCATGGTGGAAGGACAAAAGTCAGCCTCAGGAAGCAGAATAAAGCACACAGCATCACTGAAGTTGTGGGTAGTACCATCTAAAATTAACAATCATTCAAACAGTCTTACAGAGCTACCCATGCCAGTTATAGTCTTACCATTTGGATAAAACATGCATAAGCAGGTATTTTCCTCCAGACAGATACTTGGCATAAGTACAGCCCCCTTTGATTTTCATAATACTGCAGTACTTGCCAACACAGAAACAAAGGATTTGCCTTAGACAAAAAATACAAACCTAGATCTGATCAATGAAAATAGATCTCCAAAACTTCAGTTCCAGTACATAGTACTTGAGATTCAGCCAGGAGTGAGTATTGAGGTACAATTCCCTTTTGCTTTGCTCAGGTCTGTTTTAACTCTTGACAATCCATGTCAGATCTGTTCAGCAGTGAATTTCTGGCAAGATAACAATGACAACTTCTGTGCCAGACTCAAGAGCAGCAAACTCACCAGGAGATCCAGTTTCCACACCTGACTACATACTGGAACAGTTTGCCCAGAGAAGTTGTGGAGTCTCCCTCACTGGAGATATTCAAGAACCGGCCGGACTCAGTACCGTGCCATGTGCTCTGGGATGACCCTGCATGAGCAGGGAAGTTGGACCAGATGACTGACTGTGGTCCCTCCCAACTTTAACCATTCTGTCATTTTATGAAAAGAGCAGCAGTAAAATTAGCTCAGACTGCATTTTAAAACAAAACCCCCCTGCTGAATCTCATTCAAGGCAAGGTCAAGAGAACTGGAAGCAACAGTGCTGCACTACAAACTTAACCAGTTATGAAGTTGGCATTGATAGTCTGTGTGGTCAGCAAAGCATGCACACAGGCCAAGAGACTGGGGAAGCTGGAGTCAGAGAGGACTCAGCAGAGAAGAGAGGATACGTACAACCCACCCAAAGCCCACTACATTTGGCACACAATCGTGCAGTAAAATTTATACTTTTGCTGCCCTGCCTTTTCAGATTTATGCCACAAGATGTGGGTCCAAGGGTGCCAGGTTTGTACCTTGTGGGAAGCAGACCTTCAAAGAAGAAAAGCTCAGAACACTGCATGCGGCTATGGAAAAGGTGTAGTGAAGACGAGATAAACCTAGGTTACCACTCATTTATTACCTCCCTGGCTCACAACCACAGCCTTTCACTCTAGTTCAGCACAAGTGAAACTGATTGCTGACCTGGAGAGTACAATGCGGCCAACTCGTTCCAAAGAAAAAATTCTTGTTGCCAGAAAATGATAGTAACCACAATCAGACCCAAAGCAAAATGTTAGATTCTAGCTTTAAATGTCTGTGAAGTGGTGGAAGCGGTTTAAGTCAAAACTTTTAATCCGAGATATTCAGAAATATACAACTGTCTGAAGCATGTGAACTCATCATTTAAAATTCCACCCTATTTCATCTCTAGCTTCTGAATCCAGAGATTTGTTAAGAAATCTCAGCTCTTAAATCTTTATTTGCTTAAAAAAATATAATTTTCTTTTAGCTGCCAACATTCCCTTAAATATTGTTTTATAAAGGAGCGTGACAGCAGCCAAAGCAGCCTAGGTGTGTTCCTTGGCTGAGCAGTGGGGTGGTGGTAATGTTGATTTGTTTATATGGAAAACCTGCACCTTAACTTTGGAATTTGTTCTCATTATACTACAAGCTTCAGTATGATACTTCTCCTAAACCAGAAAACTTAGGAAAAGGTTATTTCACAAACAGCCACAGGCTATTTCCAGAGGAAAAGCATGCAAAGCTTCCAGCCATTCCATGAAAACAGATACATAAAATTTGAATTGAAAAAAATTGAAAATTTGAGCAAAAACTGTGAGTTGTATAAAAAAGTGCACAACCTTGGGAGGCTTGACTTCGTGGAGAGTAGAATGGGTAGCTGAAAAAACTACTTTCTTCACACCCTTTTTTTCCCCCTCATGTTCTGGTGCATTCAGCCCCTGTAAGTCCTTCCTTAGAGAGGGGAGGCTTAGTTCAAGTCAGAGCTACAGTCCTCTGACGCCAACTTACTCCTGGAGCCAGACACCCTGTAAACATCGTCTTCTAAATTTGAGGCTCTAGATTCATGCTCCAGAGACAGTTGCTACTGCATCTTGAGTTTTACCCATCCTAAGAACCTACCTCGTCTGAAAGAAATCAAATTTTGTGATTGTGGGTCACCACAGCAGTAGGGTGAAGGAAGGTGTGATACACGTCACCTCAGTTACCAGTTCTCTCATGTTACATACAAGAAGTAACATGAAGGTAGCAACATGGACTGCACCATGAATCACTTGGCTACACAAGATCTCAGAACTTCAGCACATAAAGAAAATGTCAAATTCTTTAGTAAGAGATTTTGGATTAACTTGCAGTTGTCAATTTTTTTACACCTCCATAAGTTGGTTCAAATTCAAAGCTGCATATCTTTGAGTCTCCAGCTAGTGTTAGATTTAACAGCACCTCGACTTTCTACAATCATGATTTCACCAGGGAGGATACCGACTTTCAGCAAGAGCTACACTGAAAACTATGAAACGTTCATGTGTGGATTCTTTGTGTATAAATGTTAAAACAATACAGATCTCACTGTACATTACTACATTTAGTTGTGCTGTGCATGCCAACGTGAAGTTTGTTGCGACATTCATTTCCCTGATCAAAGCCCTTCTGATGTATTTCATATTCAATTCAGATAAGCAGAAGCTAGGAGCAGTGACGCCTTGCGTGACCTACGCAGCACACTAAACCAGCAATAAATCATGTCAGCAACATTTTTCCACACCAGATTTCTGCTGCCATGACAACACTGCCATATTTACAAAACAATCTTAAAGGTGTTATAAAATTCTGGTGCACAAGATGGCAGCACAGATACTATGTGCTGGTTTAATCTGTTTTATTCCAGCCACCCTTTTATGTGGGTTAATCAGTGATTAAAGTCCACAAGGCAAGGTGCTGCTCAGGAAGCTGGCTCTGGAGCCCTGACATGGCCCCACAGCCATTGTAGACTGCAGGGCACCCAGCAGCAGCCAAGTCCTGTTTGCTCAGCAGTCTTTCGGTGGAGAAAAAACGTAGAGACTCTCCACCAACACCACAACTGACAACAGCAACACACTGTGCATGTGTTTCAGGACAGTCCTCAGCCTTAGCAGTTAGCAAGGCTTTGTTTTGCTGCCTTGTCTGTTTGCAGAGACATTAAGATTTAGCACTGGGTATCAACCACAAACTCCAGGACTGCCATTTGAGATAATGGTGCTTGAGTGGGGGGCCAACAAAGCTCAGGCTGATGGCCACAGAGATGCCTCATCTTTTCCCCCTGCTCTCGACCTGGGTCCAAGCTGCCAAGGTCTGGAGAAGAACGCTGAAGAGGCAGGAGAAAGAACAGTGCCAGGAAGGGACCTCACCATGGTGGCAGAGACTGAACAACCACAGCAAGTATGTGTCCTTAAGAAACCTCATCTAGTTCTTTCAAGCAGAAACAACAGTACTCAACAGCTTACCTGAGCAAATGAGGTGGAATTATTAAGTCTATGTTCAAAGGTCTCAGGAGAGGAAAAGTATCTGCTGAATGTATGGTCTGAAGTAGCCATTTTTTTATGTGAAGAACTGGATTTTCATTTGAATGAAAAGTGGAAAAAAAGGATGGAACAGAATAGTCCTCTCCTAAAAATCTTGCAAAACCTGTGCAACCAAGTTAACATAGCTCAGATTGACATGCATCACCCAGCTGCAGTGTCTGGACCAGTTTTAATAGCCTTCTCTTCCAACAGGCCGCAGAGACACAACAGCAGAAACACAAGTATTTCCTGTGTTAGTCTGGCAGTGGTGGCTCAGTGGCCCCCGGAAAGCATAATTTCAGACAGATGACAGACTCAGATCACTAATGAAATTTTAGGTAGTGCAGACACAAGCTCTGTAACAAGTTCTACATACAAACATAAAAGGTCTCCCTACAAATAAAACAATGCTTTTCTCTGAAAAGAAGATGAATTTGGCGTATGAATTAATCTAAACTTAGTTTTTCACAAATCTGTATAGACACTGACTTGATAAACAGAAGCAGACACAGCAATAAAAGCATTTATACAGTACAGCATTTGTGTGTGTGGAAATGTTGCAAAACAAGTTATTTCCCCCAAACACACCATGTTTGCTTTAGGAAAACACTGCGCAGACTGCAGTTTAGACTTTCACATTACGCTGTCTTGCTACACGCTACAGCAGTTTGCTTTGCTCTATTATGTCTTCTACAGCTACAGCATGGTAATATAGTTTAGGGCACCCTCTTCAAACAGCATATGGTATTTTAGACTTACCAATTTAAAAGATCCTGGCCTGGAATAATCTCAGTCTTCCAAGAAATCCATTTCAGCAGAAGATACATGCCCTTGGCAAGCCTCAGAAATGTGTCAGTAAAATAACCAATGACTCCTGTAGATAATCTTCACACTT
Source organism: Cnemophilus loriae (assembly GCA_013397755.1). Lineage (NCBI taxonomy): Eukaryota > Metazoa > Chordata > Aves > Passeriformes > Corvidae > Cnemophilus > Cnemophilus loriae. The sequence goes on from VZTF01005798.1 coordinate 185,945, forward strand.
TCCTCACACAATAGTCTCACTAATCTTAAATAACAGTCCTTACCCAAAGCCCACACCCTGCCATGGCAGTAATTCCTATCCAAATCCATAGAAAATAGAGTCATAGTCTCTATGAAGTGATCTATCCAACAGTCATTTTGATGAAGCTTATACTGAAACTAAATCACACCTGTCCATTAGGAAACACGCATCTTTTGTTAGCCCTCTCCCAAAATCCACTGCATCATCAGATGTGCTGTTTCTAGCAGCTGTCAAACTAGCCACACAAGGCTATCTAAAAACACCATCAAAGTAATACAATAACTTTTACATCAAGATCTAGTATTATATGTGTTTGCCCCTTACCACTGCAAAGTGCCTTCCATGCAAGTATTAGTCCTCAGCTGTCCAGAGGGATGTGCTATTACCTTTCTTTGCAGGTGAGAGGACAGGCATAAACATTACCACCACGCCTATAATCATCTCACCTTTCTAGGGAAGAAAAGTGACCCAGGGAAGTACCTCCAGTGTAGGTTCAACATAGAAGCTTTTACAGTGTGCAAGTGTTAAAGCCAAGGCTATGATTCAAGACCAGCAACAGAAGGAGACAGCTCTGCCTGCACACCTACATACTGGCAACTCATGCAGCTGGATCAGCAGAAACCCCCAAGGGAGGTGCAGACTAAGGACTGCATCGAGGCCACACAGACGACTTACGGCAGAGGAGGAAACTGAACTTGAGCATGGCAGGATGCAGAGTGCTGTTCTGACTCCTTGACCAGTTCAAGTCCACTGGATCAGATGTTGACATTTATGTTTTCCTGTTTAACATCTGATAAGGGTTAGTTTTGTGAAAACAACTAGCAGCAGGTCTGCAGGTACAGAAACCATAAAATAACCTAAGAAGTACGTCTACTAGACAGGCAGCTGGAACTTTTAAATAAAGGTGCAGGACAGCAGCCAAGTCAGAATTAAAAGCCATGCATGAGAGAACAAGATGTTAAAGAAGTAAAAAGACTGAAAGAGCCAGCTTGTGAAAGGCTGAAAAGTTGTTCAAAGCATTTAGAGTTATGTAAACTCTACAAAACCTCAACAAGGAGTTTAAACTTGGTCCCATGTCAAAAAGAAACACAAGATCGAGGAACAAAGTTAAAACCAAGACATTTAGGTGAGACATGCCATGCACAGCACCTACAGTTACCTTTTCCTGTTTACTTCTTCCCATGATTATGCAAGAAATGCTCTCCTCCACCTTCCATGGCTGGAGAGACAGTACTTCCGTACCCACTCAATAACAATCTATAAAATTCTGAGAAGCACATGCACACAAATCAAGTCTGCTATAGCTGAGGAAAATGCAGGCAGCAGTATAACAGCATTCGATAACCCACAAAGAAATTAAAACCAAAGAAATTAAAGGTAAGGCTTTACACTGATGAAGATAATCAGCCTCTCTATAAGAGAAAACAGGAAAAATATTAATGAGTGCCCTGCAGCCTCACCTTTATCATCAGAACATAAGCTAATGACTGCTGAACAAACCTTTGGATCCTCCAGGACCACATCTTTTTGCCGGTTTCAAAACTACGTAGCGTTTTGTTCACAGAGCTGAGGTAGGCAGTTAGCACTGCTCTACACTAAGGGTCATAACCAGAATTCTGTACGATATGTAGACATAGGCTCTTGGTGAAGAACTGGCTGTAATTTTCCCAGTGTAAGTTGGAATTTCTCTTGAGAACATGTAACTAAAAGCTACATAAAATAGTCACTGGCATCTCAAACACATCTTTCTGGATAGCATTTAAGAAAACGGACAGGAGAAATTAAACAGCAGAACACGACATTTTAGCTGGAAAACTCTAAAACATTCCCTTGGAATGAGGAATGCACTGAGGAATTATATTAATGCATTAAGGTAGCAATAGGACAGCGTGAAAGCTAAATCGTAGTTCAAAGACTAGGTTAGGCTAGGAAGAAAAAAAGGCTGATTGTAATCAGCATGGTAAAAATTTAACAGTGCAATTAATCATGTCATGCAACAAATACCCAGTGTCTGGTGACAGTACTTCAGTTTAAGGGTTTTGAGAGCACCATCCCCAACATCCATGTACACAAGACAATCTCTTCTCCAAGAGCAAACAGTGATATACCCCTATCAGAGTACTCACCAAGCGATAAGAATCTACCATCTACACCCCAGTATTCAAGTTACTCAAGACACTAAGAGAGGTACAAGAAATTCTTAATCAGCTAAGAGCCTTCCAGTTACCAGACAAGATACCAGGGACTGGCAAAAGCAGGCTACTGGGATACCATTTGGTTCAAAGGACACAAACATGTCAATGGTAGATCAAATCTGTCTTATGGCCTCTAGAACCAGCTGAGGACACCCTCCCCAGCCACCACCATGACTCCAAGTACCAGAATATAAAATATTTTCTTCTATCCTATCAAAAAACAAAAAAAAAGCATTTCAGTGTTTTGAATGGGTAAACCATCTATGAGCATCTACACTGTTGGCTGGCTCCCCTCCCCAGGCAGCCCTCATTGTCTGGCTAGCTGAGCCACTAACACAAGAACCACACAACCACAGCTGACCCAGGCTCTGATGTCCTGTAACACCATTCCCACNGTGCCATCGTGTCAAACAGCAGCAGAAAAGCAACGAGGCAGACGATTGCTTGCCAGTGGTAGCCCAAGCCAAGTGGAGCACACAGCAGCTACACAACCCCAGCCAGAATGCTATCACCATTACTGGTCACATTGTTCACACACAAGATGCCATATGCAAGAAAAGCCTTCCTAAACCCCATTCTGGATGTTTGAGACTACTTGCGAGAAACCACAGTGTTTTATGCAGAGTGGTAAATGTGAAACAAAGTTCTTCTTTGTTTTCTTGTTCATACACAGAGGAAATAAAAATGCAAGAATTTTAAAATCTGAGGGAAAAACTGACAAGTTTTAGGGACTATTTCAAACCATTCATGAAGCTTATGTACTACAACTCCTTTTCCGCAGAGGTTTCAGCATGCTCTAACCCTCTAGCAAATTGCTAGCTGCACAAACTCTAGACGATGGTTTGCTCATCAATTTCTATAGAAGTAGTTCTGAAAAATAAAAACCGCTGCAGAGAAGCTCAATAGAGACTTTTTCAACCGACACTGTGCCCTATTTGGAAATACTCCTGCAGCACCTCCAAGAGCTTTCAGGCACAGAAATTAACATAAAAACTTCTGTATTAGAAAATGGAAGTAGTGACAGTCATTTTTATTTTGAAATCAAAGTGAAACACAGGGCAGACAACCAGGCATCCTTATTAGCCCTCTTTCATTAGGTAACTAATTTTTAGGTTGGTACAACTAACTTTATTATTGTCACAAAAAGATGACAAGAAAGAAGAAACGCCAAAATGCTTTACAGGAGCACTTTCCTACTTTTCTTCATAAACAGCAGTTATTGCAAGGTCTCTAATCTGCAGTCAGTTAACAATTTAACACAGACAAAAAACCCCCTGCACCTGTGAACTTGAACCAAAAGATATTTTAAGTCAATTTACCTTGCTGCCAAGCCTATTAATGACCTAGTTACTTTGATCAAGTTAATCAGCAAACCATCACAACTTGTTAACTCTCAGCCCTCCACTGCAATCTAAGCGACTTAGGTTGCTATTTTGACCTGTGAATTCACTCCCCTTCTTGCTCTGCCCATTCCTCTACACTTCATCCCAACCAAGTACAGCACCTGCACAGTGCTCATTCATGCTCTCTAGGAAGATATTGCTGCGATTACACCCAGAAGCCACCACAAAAACTGGATCCCCACTTTCCCCTATAATTCACAGAGCATGTTTTTGTATGGTTTTGGTAGGACTCAGGTATTCTGAGCTACTGGCAGCTGCAGTCTGCAGAGCCTGACCATCACAGGCAGTAGGAGGCCTCCTGTGAGAGGGCAGTGATGCTACTGGCTGGCTTTCATGGCAGTCTCTCCTGCAGCGTGAATCAGCCAGCCTGCACAGTGGCAAGCAGGGCAGCAATGCAGGGTGTGGAGACACTAGTCACACACCAGTGCTGGGAAAACAACTGCCACAGGGAAGAGGAAGAGAAATGCAACTGTCACCGTGCCAAACAGTTCCTGTCAAGAAGAGAAATGGACAGGAAGAGCCAACCACAGCAGAAACTAGATAAGGGAGACCCACAGGATGAACACCAGGACTGCAAGATCCATGGTAGGAAAGAAAAAGCCTGGTAGACAATGACTGAGGTTTTAAATGGGTGTGGAGGGTTCTGTACCTTAGCCCAGGTCAAGAACAAGATGCAGCTGTGCCCCAGCAAAAATAAGACTTGCCAAATGCTAAGGAATACACGAGATCCATACTCTCCCATCAACTCAGTTATCAGATGTCTGAACACGAGCACTGGAAAAGATGCTTAACCAGGGGCAGGTAACTGCCTGGGATCACAGCAGATTTGGCTGAAATACTTAATCTAAAATTGTTCAAGAGACACTCACAAAAAAGAAGGAAGACTCCAAAAGAGAGTGTTAGTATATTTGTGCACATATTCCAACAGATGCAAGTTGAAATGGAAGGAATACAAAGTTCTGACACAGAGCACCTTCATCCTCAGACATTCCCCTTCACGTAAGATTTAAAACATATGTCTTGCAGAACTTCTGCACATTTCCTCTGAAATCCAGCCAAATCCTTAAATATTTTACTTCAGCGTTTCATATGAAATACAATATAGTCAAAATGTCTCCATACTCTTCTTCCTCACCAGAACTAATATGTATATTCAAAGAAACTTAACAGTCCAGTTGCTCTTAATTTTGAACATGAGAGTTACACTCTTTGACTTATTTCAGGAGTGCAAGTGTTCTTGCAATGAAGTGAAATACCCAGCAGAAGTTCCATGTTCACCAGAGCAGATGTTTCCTATGGAGAGGTGCAAGTTGTTTTTTCTCACTGGGCTGCAAAAATACCCAAAGACCTCTCAACAACCTTCATCTACTTCAGATGGAAAAAAAAAGGAACAAGCACAATCCTCTTGCCCTTTCTGTTCCCTCACAATATAGTCAGCCACTAGAACTTCATCAGCTTCTAGTACCAGCTTCTAGTACAAGAAAGAGACATCTGTGCAGACAGTCATTTCCAAGTTCCCCAGACTGGTGGTATGTTTTCATCACCACACTACAATAAAGGAGTTTCTCCAAAGTGGAAAAGCAGAACTCCACCTGGTTGTCAAGTAATACCTCGTCCAATGACAAAGTGCCCCCATCTTCCACAGCATCAAGTTCTCAAATAGGTCAAATCTTTGCAACTTCAGCATTCAGCTACTTTCAACATACTTGCTTATCAGGAGGCTGTAGGTTTTTACCCAAGTGTCAAATGTCCAGTCCCTGAAAATTCAAAAGCTGTGTTCAGGAGACACCTGCACGTATCCTTCCTTGCAATGCTGCCACCACAACACTGCACATAGGGTAAGCCCTATTGAGACTATGCATTAGCATGCTAAATGCTCCACTTAAAAAAAGAAAATAATCAAATCCACATTTCAGCAGTTATGGGTCTGGCGGAAGTATGCTTCCCATGGAGGGGATGAACAATCATTTATACTGAAGAAACCAAACACAGTACTACTGAATTCTATAATATAACCTGTAAATCCAGTATCTAAGAGAGAAGAATGTTTATAGATATGCACCTAAAGATATTTAAAGAATTTTGATGCAAGCATAAAAGTACCTGGGGCATGGCAGCCTGGAAAAGGAAGTGCAGAAGGGCATTTAAGAGCTGAGCAAACCCCAGTGTTGCCTACCCAGTGACTCAGCATCTGACCAGCCTCTATCCTGACTGCTATAGGGCACTGTCTGCAAGCACATCAAGGTGACACTAAGATGTGGGCTGGGGAAGCACATGAAAGCAAAAAAAAAAGCATACATCCAGCCTAATGAGCCAAATGGGATGCACAGCTCCTACCTGAGCAGCAAGTTTGATCAGCTCATTTGATGGCTACTGGAAATCAAAATGTTTAACAGCAACTGCTTTTCCACTAATTGTCTTACACTTCATGCTGCCATTCAAGAAAAATAAATTATATTCATGCACAGTAACAGACAGTGAACTTATTTTTGAAAGAAACACTAGACTAATTCTTCTATCCATCAACTGATCATGGCACGTACATAATCTTTACTTCTCTTAGTCTATGAAAAATAGTGGAATGTGCCCAGCATGCAGATGGCATGAAGTCCTAATTCAAAGATATGCCCTTCTCTCAGACAAAGAGCTGGAAATTATTCTCTTCCATATATCAGCACAAAAGTACATTGCGTTCACTATAGCTGGCCAGGGAAAGAGTGTAAGCATTTATTCTTCAGAAATAAGGTGGTTTTTTTTCCTTGCCAATTGATTTACAAACATGTTAAATGAAAGATGTCTTTTCAATATCACTCTGGTGGCAGATGTAGTCTCACAATACAGCTTGTTAAAAAAATCCTAAGCAACTTAATTCTACATTTATAAACGTATATGTTATTCTTGAATTATAGCACACTCATTTCACACAGCTTGCTTTACATAAACACCGCCTCTCTGCTTCATTCTGGTTTGCTTTGAAAAAAAAACCCCTCCTGCCACTGCAGCATACCACATCTCAGGGTGAAGTATTTGCAACAGCTGAATACAAAAACACCAACTGTGTGAAGCAAGAGAGTCAAGAAAACTCTAGATTAAGAGGGAGACTAAACTTAGATTTTTCAGAAGGTTTTCAGGTCTTTTTCATGCATTGCATTTTTAAACTAATTTCAGTATATATGTGTTCTACTAACTGTGCTTACATGCAAATGGTAAACTCCTAATCTCTCTCATGTTGGGTGTTAAGGTTAATTAGATTTTCCCATATGCAAAGTTTTAGGTCATTTGGGGGTCTAAGTAAAATACAAACTTTACATGGACTTTTTTTTTTAAATTTAAATTAAGATATTTGCTTATTTGAGAGACAGCACCGTACATTAGAGTATTTGCTGTATAGCAGTAACCACACATCTGCCTTTACTTTTAGGAGTTTAACTAGAAAATGATGGTGGGCAAAACTTAAACACTGTCTTTATATTGCCAATTACCAGCATTCAACAGTGGCCAGAACCCAAAAGCTGCCTTTGTATTGTATTAATATCTGTTATATAGATGAAACAGCAGCACTCTATGTAAGAACAAAAACTAACCTGTACACAACTGCAGTTCTTCATTTTAAGGAAGAACTTTCAGTCTCTCCGTGGTCCTCTGTCAAAGGGACTTAGTTTTCTATGACAAAATACCTGCACAGAAGATCTTAATTCTAGTTTCCAGCAATTGCCAGTGCCTTCATCTTGCATCTTCTCAAAAAGCTAGAAGAGGCGATCGATTGTTGTTTTAGTTCGGTTTTTTACAAAAATTTTGACTCAGTCTATTCTACTTTAACATGACGAAAAGTAAATTTATATTACTGTAGTAACTTCTATTAGTAATATGTATGCTTAGAGGAACATGCATCAGGCTGCCCAGCAGTCCTCCAGTTACTCAGTTTTGAATCCACAAATCTTGTCACCATGATACTCCAGTCTAAGCACTGAGATCATTTCAGCTCTGTTCAGTGCATGTGAGTTTGCATGGCTGGAGTTTTATGAGAGAAGAATGTGCATGTCAAGGGAAAGCAGAGCGCTTCTAATACTCAAAAGCATCTAGAAATATTGAAGTAATGTGGATCCAAATCTGGGTGGGGGCTTGAAATACTTAAACAACAAGAGGAATGCACTGCAACCCCTTTTAGTTTTGCATACATATTATCAGGTCTGTACTTAGCTCTCCTAATGCCTAACATTTGACTTATGCTTTGTTTGGGGTTTTTACATCTATATAAACCAGCCACCACGGACATCTCTTTGGCAACGCATTTATGACATATGAAGAACGATTATCTGAACCGGGATAAACAATACCCGATGTTCAATGCTCTTTAGGCTGGTGGGAGCATAATCTCTTTGGATAGTACCTGTCACTTCAACGCCTAAATGGGAAATCCCACTCCAAAAGTAGAAGGCAGCCAAATAATGAGCCCTTCTAACTCCTTTTAAGTTACAGGTCCAAGATTTGATATAGGTTAGGGACAAATGAAGGGCAAAGCTCTCTTTCTGAATGAGTTTTAAATTATGAAAAATTTGACTTAAATGCTATATTTAATGGTCTTACCAGGAACATCTATTGGTATTCTGCTTGCAATAATCAGGAGCAGCAGAAGCAGCAAAGCACTCTGCTCTAAGGGGCAGAACCAGTACTACATCACACAGGGAAATGAAGTTGCATAGGCTGAACATCTAGGCTTGCTTAGTGCTGTGCTTTAATACAGGTGGGTCAGTTTACATGCCAGGTTTTATTCACTGTTCGGTTTTAACACAGAACACAGAGACAGAAATGAAGTAATAAGAAACATGCTGCTCGGTTCATTTATCTTGGGAATACACTGTGTACAATATTCCAGGCCAGGGTCAGACATCTGAAAACATGATGGTTAGTAGCAAGTTAAATTCCACATACATTCCCAAACCAGCAGGACTGAAATTGATACATCTGCCAGAAACAGGAGAGAAACAGAATAAAAAGGTAATGTTAGAAGACTGTTAATTTTCCCACAAAATCATATCTGTTGGCCTCTTTTGCCTTTGACATTTTACAAAGGAAAAGACTTTGACCCTTGTCTTACTTAATGCGTGTTTCATCTGCCTGTGCAGGCCACTGGCCAGGAACTCCATCGCTGCGTGCCAGGGTCAGAATGCCCCAAGTTGCTGTGACAAAGGACTCCGAAAGATGGCAAGTTGCTCCCCAGGGCAACCCTTCTCCAAGTCCCAGTACAGCACAATGACCACAAAGACCAAATGTTGGTTTTTTGGACCATGTGACTGGAGGGGAAGGGGACACAAAGAAGCATTTCATGTCAATACATCAGACGTTTACATCCAACATTCTGTCAAACTACTTAAGTAAGGCTAAGGATATAATTTCAAGGTTGCTTTATAGTACAGATAGATAGCCATTGGACAAGTTAACGTGCGTCTCCTGCTTCCCATTCTCTACTGCATTCTTGTCTGCATTTTCCCTTCAATTTTTGGCCACATCAGTGCCCCAGGGATAGTGGGGAGAGCGGAACCAGGGAACTGATCCTGCTGAGAACTAATGCAACTACACAAGATACGTGTTAGTGTTTGACCAAATCAATTCCCTGATCTGACACAGCTTGGCTGTACGAACTATTGCTGGCACAAGACAGACAGCAGGACAACAGGATTACCCACTCTGTCATTGGAAAACACAGTTCAAGAAACACTGAAGCTTTTCTTTATGCCTTTTGCACTACTCCTGTATTTAATAAGCACACACACAATTATACAGATTTTAAAACTGAGATATGCATCTGATATGCAGCTATTTCCTTTTTGTTCTTGTCAGCCTAATTTCTAAATAGCCTTTGGTTTGTATGTGGGATACTATAGTATCCAAATGACATCATTTTCTGGCAACTATGGCAGGCCTAGCCTGTGAGTCACTTTGCAAAATGTGGGGAGAGCCTAGCTAGAGAAGTACACACGATTCAAAGGTTTCTATTGTTCTAGTGGACCATGGGGTCCACACAAGTTCAGCCACTGCTCAGTACAGAAAAGCCAGCTATAAATCTCACTTTTGACTGAAATGAAAAGCAGAAACTTAAAGAAGAGATCAGGCAAATACAACTGTACAGTCCCAAACACCAGAGTTACACTATCGCATGCTTGCATGGATTGGTTTATTAATGGGCAATTCATAGCAGGTATGCAAACACACACTGAGGTGCAAGTTACTTTATCTGCTTTTCCCAGCCGAGCACTTCCACAGCTGTAAGCAGCAGTTTCATTAACCCTGTGCACAAGGCAGGGCTACAGGACTACAACAAGTCTTCTCTACTCAACCTTGTCCAGCCCTCCAAATAATCTATCTGGGAAATAGATGGAGAGAGACCCAGAAGACTATGGAAACTATTTCTCATTACAGACTGTCTTGAGGAATAATGCTAATTATCATGGAAGTGTTTCCAGTTCTTCACTGAATCGAGACACTTATCCACCCCAAGAAGAATGTTTCCTCTTTAGTCACTAATTGGATCTTGTTTGCAAAGCCAATCTTTGTTTCTAAGTCTGTCACAGTTTGGGAACAAGACTGCAGTAGGGGCAGAAGATTTAAATGACTATCCACAGCTGACAGAGACAGTAGAAATATTGTCCACGGATAAAAGCATGGCACACATTAACATATACTACTTTCTTTTTAGCTTTTATTTTGTAGCTTGGGTAAGATTTAACACTAATAGCTCTTTTCAAGGTGTATTGGAAGCATTTCATCTACCACAACTGCAGGGTCTCATTTCAAGTGTTTGCTAACCAGAAGGGCTGTCTGCACGCTGAATGACAGATTTAGTAATTGCTTAAAGAGATATGTACTCCAAGAAAGACCAAGCACTGCTCACTGAAGGCAGTGGTGCACACAGGAGCAAGACACAGGTTTGCTGTATCAATGTCTCCCTGGTTCAGACACAACCATTTCTCCCCTCCCAAATAACAGTGTTAGCTAAAAACACCCAAAATGCTGTGGCTGAGTTTGCAATGTGTGTACATCTCCTTCGTGTGACACTGGAAACAGACTTTTTTCAGATTTTTCTACCTCTGGTCCCTCAAGTAATTACAACTGTTTAAAAGTAACCATAATTTGATGATTTATATCCAACTTACATACTTTTGGTGTGTTTCTGCTTTTCACAACATTAACAAACTAACACAATTACCATCAAAAAGACATCCTCATGTTAGAGTATTATCTAGTGCCCTCCACTTTTTTTTAAGTCATCTTTGACTTCAGCTCTCTGATCTCTAGTCAAGGAAACGCCAACAATACACCATGTTCTTTGAACTCTAGCAGAGACCACATCATCCTGAAGTATTTTGTGCTCCAGTTGTGGAGGACACTAACTTCTCCCAGCAGACAGCACTAGATGAGTTTTCAGACACAGGTACCAGATGGCCTCCACAGGCCAAGAAATCCTCAGCAGTAAAAAGATCCAGAGCAAAGCTGTTGTTAAGCCAGCTCTGCCCTGTCCCATCTTCACCCCACCCTGAGTCACTGAGACATCATCCAAACAGTCCCAACCTCTCCCCTCAACTGCAGCTGTGCTTCTGACAGAAGAGCAGCAGAGGGGCTTTCGCTATCTGTGCTTTTAGAGCTGTGTACAAGAGAAAACACACACGTGCTAAGCTGTCACATCAAGCAGCACCACTCTGCAGAATTTGCAAATCTGACCATGACAAAAGGACCAGCAGCCCAACATCCCCCACTGGCTACTACCACCACATTTAGTCACTGAAAGCACAGATCTCCATGATGCTTTGGGTTTTGCAGCGAGTTCAACTACTAAAAAAATTCCTCAGCTTTACCTCTTTTTTGCTACACTTACAGTAAGCTACATTAGCAGTATATTCCTCCTAAAAAGTAGTCACAAGGAAGGCTCTCCAAGCTAAGCTGTTATGCATTTGGGTGAATTTAAAGCTCTGTTTTAAAATGTTAAAAAAATTATTCCATCCAACCATGATTTTCTATTTTCATGAGGAGATAGAACGGGCTTATCAATATACAGTTTGTCTTTCAGTAGAAAAATATATGAGGACTTTTGAATATTGATCATTATAATGCCAGGAAATCCTACTGGTTCCTGAATTTTATATCAAGTTATTCAAAGCAAAATGCTTCAAGACAGAAAATCAGTGTTTGTTTTCTATCTTCTTTTCTCAAATAAAAGACTATTGCTTGTGGCTATACCGCAATATGATAAAATTGCATGGTGAGCTAAAAGCAGTTAGGTAGACCTTATCATCTCAAAAAATATGGGAAAATGTGTCTTCTCTGCACCTGTGAAAACAAGAGGAGAGCATGGCTTTCAAAGTAGTGGAAGAATGACTGTCTAATTCCTGTGCTCAGTGAATTTGGGTGCAGCAATCACTCCTGCTCTTATTATGCAGAACAGCTCTTTGATTAAAGAGCAATTTCCCCAGGACTTGGTTGTCTGGAGAAGGAGCAGTAACCAATGTTCACCTGGGTGAGTCAAGTCAAGTTGTCAAATCTATTGTACCCACATGCAAATTGAAAACACAAAGGAAAAGCACAGTATTTCTGATGGAAAAACTGGATTTCTAAAAAAGCTACTCAACAGTACCATTTTGGGCTTTACCAATCAGAATAAAACATCGCAGTTTTGTAGTATGCACTATTTATGCTTACTCTCAAAAGCCAGTACTCAGGTCAAACTACTGGAGTAACCAGATCTGTTGCCTGCTTTGTTAAATCTTCTCCAAATACTTACAAAAGCACTTTTTGTCGACTACCTCCGAAATCATTATTTTTAGGACTAGGTTCTCACCCATTTATGTAAGCAAGTATCTCAATTGCATATTCCTCTTAAACCACTCTCTGAGAAGCGTTTGTCATCATAAGTGTGTTGGGCTTTATTGAGCAAGTCCAAGTTTCCTCTTTCCATGAGAAGACTCAAAGCAAATAGTTTATGACAATTCCAGTCCTGCGTCCGAAAGTTTACCTGAATATGAGAAACATATCAGAGAATGAACTGGAGTGACAGTTACACAGGCTAGACAACAGATCCATAGCTCCATACTTTACTTCCTAGCATATCCAACAAAGAGGTACAAATATGTTTATTAATTAATCTCACAATACTTTGAGTTTCATTGAGTCTCGGTTTCTCAGAAGTTGAAAATCATTTTAAACACGTAATTTCTCTGTACTACCTACTTCAGAGGGCATAACCAGAGGTTGAAGAAATGTGACAGGTTTGTAATGAGCTTCTGTTCTGAGTTCTAAAGCTTAGGTACAAGACATCACGCCTCTTTGCACACAAATGGCACTGGACGCTATTCAAGCGGCTGTTGCAGAGCACAGTCATTTATTCCAGCAGTTGCACTGTGGGAAAGCACAGGTGTGTGCAGATGGTGCACGAGAAAAGCAGCGTTCCCAAGGACTGAAGGCTCAAAGTTACTTGGTTCCTTCCAAAGGCACCAAAACACAGCACTTAGAATTGTATCAGGCTGAAATCCAATTAATACTTGTTTTATTAATGCATCTAGACATTTTTCTATGCATTCACATGGAATGTATGAAGGACTAAGAGGGACTAGTCTAATTATCTTTAGCAGAGCTAAGCTGCTGCTCAATTTTTTTTTTACTAATCTACAAATGAGAGCTTTGTGGAGATCAAAGGTTGTCACTAAATTTTAGGCCATTACCCCAGCATCTTAAAGATGTACATGCCTGCTCTTTGTCAGAGAGATCAGCGTGCGTTTCATTCTGAGGTGTAGCTCTGTTTCACCTGATTTGAACACTTGTCATATGTATGGCCCTCTATGCATCTCCTCTACAAACTGAGGCACTGCCATGAGTCTGAAGACAGTGGTACTCATTATATTCTAAAAACATTATACACTCTGTTTTCAAGGCACAGATCACCAGAGCCGCTACGTTATTGTGCAGCGCAACTTTATGTTCTTGCCTGAATTCTTAGCCTAGGATTTATGGGCCATATCTGAATTGCTAACAAAAAAAAGTGGCATCACGTACACAGTGTCTGAAGTTGACCATCTGACACAGGAAGTCAGATGCTACAGATGTATGTATGACCTCTCCACCTTTAGCAGCGAGAGCAAGCACAGAAAGGCTGTGCACCCTTATCACTACCCTTTCAAGTGACAAACACTTGAAATCTGGATCTGCAAAGGTTGCTTTCCAGTAAAATGGTTCAACACTCTCACTAGACATACATATTGTTCTTTTTGTGCTTAATCTCTGTTTAAACCTCCTTTTTTTATCTAAGTGGTATTTAATTACATTCTGGATGGAGATGACTTCAAAACAAGAGTTATTTTCTTAAGAACCCAACGTTGATGCTTTGGAATAATTTAAGATTAAGAAGGAGAATATGGGTGGGTTTTTGGCTGACTTGAACAGCTTTGACACAACATCTTCATGATAAATTTTCATCTGGTCAATAGTGCTCACACAGAGGTCGTCTTCGATATATCCATTTCAAAGGAAATAAATCTTTCACAGAAAGGAACTTGGCAACTGTCTCTTACCAAGAGTGCTTCTTGAACCAAAGTAAAGCAACTAAGCCTAATTTATTCTGACCCAGAACAGGATACTACTGTAAGTGCTGGGATTTCTGCAGATCTCCACAAGTACCTTGACGGAAGCGGCAATAACCTCAGACAAGTGATTAGTACCTAGACAGCAACCCTGGCATCCAGCAGAAAGCTATTTTCATAAAGTTTCATTATTGTTTTTCCACATGTTACAACCAAACTTTGCCTCGCTACTGTCTAGTAATCTCCACTGTATCTCCAGTGATGTCCACTGTATCAAGGTTCCCCAGTAAAGGGAAAGACAAACTTCTCTTTTAATTTTTTGTGATAGCCCTTTGGCCTGACCCATGAGCCAGTCGCTCACCCCTCACATGATGTGTTTGTCCACCTGTGTGCCAGACATTTGGTCCAGAGGGATCCTGTGAGACACAGTATCAAAAGTCTTACTGAAATCCAAAACCACATACATCAAATGGCTTCCCCTGATCAACTAGGTGAGTTATCTTGTCATGAAAGGAAATCAGGTTTGATAAGCCAGACTTTTCTCTCATGAAGCCATGCTAGCTCTGACACGCAACTGCATTGTCTGTCAGATGTTTGTCAAAACATTCCAGAATAATCTTCTCCACAAATTTACCAGGCATTGAAGTGAGACTGACAGGCCTGTAGTTACCAGAGTTGTCCTCCTTGCCCTTTCTGAAAACTGGGACAACTTCATCAGCTCCCAGCCAGCTGGGACCTCTCTGGATTTCCAAGGCCACCCAAAAATCATTGAGAGAGGTTTTGCAGTGGACTCATCCAGCTCTTTGAGGATTCTTGGATGGATCTCATCAGGCCCCATAGACTTTTAGGGATCCAGCTGCAGCAGCAGATCCCCAACTCCACATATTCTATAATTCTGAGAAATAACACTTACAAATAAGACTAATTAGGCCATGAGTACTGGCTTTACACATTTCCTACTTAATTGTATGATGTCTAATCAGCAAGTCAGTGACAGGTATGTTGACTTAAGCAAGTGTGCTCCTATGGGGAGAATCAGATGAGACCACAACCTAGAAATACTGACTGCTAATTTGATTTCTAGATGCAATGAAAGCCACAGCTAGCACTATTTGTCTACACAGCCCAGCACACTGACCATGTTGCCACTCGCCTTTCCTACATCAAATGCTAAAATGAAATACTAAGTAAATTGCAAGCACTTCCAAATTCAATGATAAAAGGCAATCATTGTTCTAATGCCTGGAAATTGTGGAATGAAGCTTAACAATGATGAACATCTGGCTATCATCAAATCATTCTTTGAGGATCAGAGAAGAGCATTAGCTGAACCAAAAGTATCTGGTGTTTCTACCTCCATGCACACCAAATGGAAAAATCCTTGCCAGAAAAAGTATCTGCACCGCACATAATAACAAACAGCTGTTCTGAAGCCTAACCAAGTCTCTTTTCCAGGAAAAAAAAATGTCAGCCAGCAAGAAGCACAGCACAGGAGCTGCAGCTGTGCCATGGCAGGCACTTCCTTCACCAGTGCCCAGCTGCTGAAGCCAAGAGGAGAAAAATCTCTTCCATGTTGCATCACAACTGCTTCTTCCCCGAGGCTGCATCACACCTGCCAGGGTTTGCTCTGAAAGAGGATGAAAGCTATTCAGGTCAGGGAGGCTTAGTCTGTAGCAATCATGATTTGCATGAAAAAGAAACCTCCTAGAAACAGACTACACCAAGGTGTAGACACATGCTTATTAATAAACAAACCAAACGGCTAGGTGACTTACGTTGACAAATTTTGCACCTCTTAAGCCCAAGTCTGAACATTAAATAAGAATCAACAGGTGCATATCTGTTTTCTGTGTCATTATGCTTGTTCTTAGGTAAAAAGCAGAATTCTTGAGCTGATAGCATTGTTATGGGGTAGGATAGCTTAAAAGGACAAATATTACACAATGATTCCTTTCAAGCACAGCATACTGGCAAACTTCCATTACTTGCAAACAAGAAGTTTGATCTGGGGGATGAACTTCCATAGAATTCAAGATCTCATTAAAATACATAGTCAGGGCTTCTCATTACAGGAAAAAACTTAAAATGTGAAAGTGACATAAAAGTATCACCAAGTTGCTGAGCACGCAGTCAAATTGGTACAGTGTTTTAATCATAATTTACTGTCTTTGCAAAACCAGGGAGATTATATTGATTCTAAATACTCTTGCTTCTGATATTCAAGATGAAGACCCACACCTGTCTGGGCCGGAGAAGGGGATGCCAAAAAGGGTGGGAGCCTATTTGGCAGTCATAAACAGGAAGAAAGTCTCTCAACCGTCCCAAAAGCAAAGGCTGAGGAAGATGCAGTAGTGGGAAGAAATAGGATTGACTGTAAGAGAATTTCAAAAAGGGAGCCAGAAGAAAATTCCACTTTTTTTAAACCAAAGTGAGGCTGCAGAACAAGAGTAAGAAAATATAATGAGGTTTGGATTTTTCTAGTTTTTGGTTCCCCCCTCCTTCCCTTCAAAAAATAGAAAGACATAAATTAGGCTTCATCTAGGGTTAGAAACAAGATCTGCTGAAAAAGACAAGACCTTATCCCCACAGCCACTTTCCTTCTCAATGGTGAAGTGTGATTTTTTAAAAAGATCCTTCCCTGACCATGCTTTAATTTTCATGCTTGCCATCGGCTGACAAGCAGCTTTTACAATATTGCTCAGACTACACAAATAGTCACGGATTTTCAGCTTGCTTTAGACCAGGCACACACCAATTTGAGGCAGACATGAAAGACAGTAGCAAGAGAAAGCCTCTGAAGCAGGGATACAGCAGGTAGTGCTGTGCATAAGAGTAAAACTGCATTAGTTAGTACATAGCAAGTAAGAAACAAATCTCTGGGATTTTAATATTTCTTAAAAAATGAAAGCATAGAAAAATAGAAACCGCATAAAGAAATGCTCAGTGTTCTTGCACAGATTGTATTTCTCCTTCTCTGTGTTAAGGATAACTGGCATAAATCAAAATTACAGGTATGATCCTGTGTTTTGCTCAGGAAATGTTGCTCAAGTTTGCACAGGATACCCCTTCAGTAAGCCAAATGTTTGATGTTTTCTTCCCATGCGAAGTCAAAAGAAGAAAAGAAAGAAACAGAGGACAATAATTAGAACTTAAGTTTCACATTCACTTCTCACAGATGACAAACAGCAAATCAGGAGCAGATTCAAAGTTAAGCAGGAAACAACGAGTGATCCTGAAAAACTGACCTAGGGAATATATCACATGAGCCTTTGTCTGGATGAATTTTCTGTTTAGACAGTTCACAGATTTTACCAGGTCAGTACAAAATACTCACCAAGAAGACTCCATTCATCCCAAGAATGATCATCATCCCAAGTTTGGATGGCTCCTTACGTTTTGTCATCTCTCCCTATTCTCAAACTACTTCACTGGTTTGATGTTTTCATTCATGCTTCTATATACAGTACAGGTCTCTGTTTTTCAAGCACTATTTGGTAAGTCGTGTCCTGTTCACTTTAAAGTTTCTTGGCTATTCAGTCCTTGACTATAAGTATAAGGCACTTCTTCAAAACAAAAACTCCACCATAACACACTAAATGTAAATGTTTAACACCGTGTTTTTAACTGTCAAAATTACTATAGCAAATTACCACTTGATCATCAAATATCTTGGTTATACAAACTGTTCAATCTGACATGTTCAGAAGTTGTTTAATTTAGGCATCAGTGACTATCAGGTCTTAGGCACTCCGAGAAATGCACCACCAAGGATAGGCAGACCTTGTCCCCTTCTCTGTAGCTGAGTCCCCCAACCAGTACAGAGCTGTGATCTAACAATCACCACATAGGTAGCATTAAAGTGTTGATAGTTACAGCACATCTAAGCTACTTTAAAAGAGCAAACAACACAGTTTGCTTTAGAAGTTCATTATTAGATGCAAATCATTGTTTACAGCATGAGTATACAGAGTTTACAGTTCAACATTTGGATGGAGCAGAACAAAGATCTTCTTATCCTTACAGAAGTGAGCACTCAGCACTTGTTTTGAGGGAAGAGCAATGTTTAAACTGTACCAATTCAAAATTTCAAAAATTGCTAAGAATTATCTTTTAAAAAAAAGATAATCACAACTAATATAGCTGTTCATTGCATTACACAAGGTATTACCACCCTACCTGCTAAACAGAGAGGTTACAACAAAACAACATCCTGGCAACTATCAGAAGCCCACCATGGGGCAAGCCTGCTTTACCTGATGGTCCTGCAGGCTGTCAACTTCCTGCACAACTTGTCACCACCAGAGTTTTCATCCATTCCTTTCATTACAGCTCCAACCAGACTAGACTCCAACCCTTTCTGCCCACTCTGCAACTGCACCGCCTTGCAATCCCGTCTGCCTATCCACCTCTTGCCTGCCTGCTTGAGGGAAAGAACAGTATTTTCATCCTCTGAAGAATCAATCTTCTTTCCTCATCCAAAAAGCTACCCTCAGTTCCCCATCTCCTCCACTGCTTTTCCAGTTTCTTAGACTGCTTGACTGCATCATGTTGGGGCAGGCTCCTGGGAAAAGTTTGCAGAACTAGCTGTGGCTGTTCGTCTTCTCCCTGCATGGGTCACCCCTGCTCTTCCACACCATCAACTCGTGATTGTTGCTGCTCTTCATCTGGTTCCTTTCCTTCAAGCTCACACTTGAATTCTTCTTATGTCATCCTAGTCTAATTTCTGCCATAAAGACTGTTCATGACTTTGCCAGCTGCTTTTCCCAGGATATACTCTGAGGCTAAAGCAGATGAACAGCAAGACAAAGTCTCTTCAAATTCCGGAACAGACTTTATCACCAGCAGCTAGGGAACTGCACCCCCAAATCTGTCCCCAACACTCAGAGCCAGCTGATGGAACAAGTGACCATTCAAATCTCACACTCAGAATAGCTTTTCATCTTTCCCTTCCCTCTTTCTCTGCTGATGAAACCATTTGGTTATGGTGTATCAGAGGGGCCATCTGAACATCCTCTTACCTGTTTCTTTTACCAATGCATGTCTGTAAGTATCACTATTTCCTCATCCAAACCTCATGCTTGGACGCACTCAGTGACAGTAATAAACCATCTGCACCGCACCACGTTTAAAAGTTTTCATTCTCTGCCTGCCTAGCAGAAGGCCATATGTGCTACAGCAGTGCCATACTTGCTGTGCAATGTCTTTTATATATACCGAGACAGGATATTCTCTGTATTCATCCCTAATCTGTTCAAGTAGGTCACTCAGAGTTCAGTGTTGCACACACCACTGACATAGAGTATCTGGAAAACAGTATTCCCCCAAATACTCTGAAAAAGCATGTCAAACACAGACCTCAATCAATGTGACTACCTATAAAAAACCCCAGATTTAATCAAAGCAATAACTTGCCAAAGTCTGAACCTTAAGGTCCCCTTATCTGTAGATTTAGATTTTTCAGTTGCTGACGAAGCACTTCTAAAATGAGACCTAGTGGGAGTGAAAGGAGAGAAGCAACAGAAAAAAGAGATTGGCCCCTCTGCTCTGGTGGGATCCCAGAGTCTGGAGTGCTGCATTCAGCTCTGAGCAGTCTCCAGGACAGGAAGGACACTGACCTGTTGGAGCAAGTTCAGAGGAGGAACACCAAGCCGATTAGAGGAACTGAGCACCTCTCCTACAAAGAAAGGCTGAGAGACTCAGGTTTGTTCAGCCTGAAAAAGAGAAGGCTTAGGGGTAACATAATTGTGGCCTTCCAATACCTGTAGGGAGCCTACAAGAAAGATAGAGAGAGACTTTTGATGGAAAGATGGATATGGCAGGGGAGGAAGAACTGAAAGAGTAGATTTTGATATTGGGAAAAATTTCTTTACTATGAGAGTGGTGAGGCACCAGAACAGGTTGCCCAGAGAAGCTGCAGATATCTCATCTCTGGAACTGTTCAAGGCCAGATAGGGAGGGGCTTTGAGAACCTGGTCTAGCAAAAGGTGGCCCTGCCCAAATCAGAGGGCTGGAAACTGACGGTCTCTAATGTCCCTTTTAACCCAAACCATTCTATGATTTCAGCAGCTAGCATCAGATTTGTATTAAAAGTATTTTAGTTCCTCCAACACACTCAATCAGTGGTAAACACTTGCCAGCTGTAATTCTTACACATCAGAAGAACAGAGCTACTGCTGACTTTAAAGGGGGAGGCCCAGAAATGAACATGAAGAAGTTAAATCTTAGACTGCATTTTTTAGGTTTTAGGAAAAAAGGTATTAATGGGCTCCTTAGAAACCTGGCTGCATGGTTCTTTACTATTCACATCATGGAAAGTTGTCAAATCTGCTGAATATAAACAAGTCAAATGAAACAAAGCTATCAGTCTCCTCTCATATATCCTGGCACTTTCCCACTGAAAGAGGGAGAAAAGGTCTGGATCACTATAAAGCACCTACTGAGTGTTTCTTACACAGTTTTGCTTAGTAAAGTAGCAGGAGTCCATTTTCAACTCACATGCAGGTATGACAAATTTATAATTCAAAATACTTCTTCCAGTCTCCGACCTTGAAAATCTACCATGGGACAATAAGCTATTTCACAAACTGTTAGGAAACTTCTGCAGCTCAAATAATAAGTCTCTGATGTGTCTTGACATGTTCACATCAATTAATAAATTGTAGTCAGAAGTCTTACCTCTAGGAAAATCCAATACAGTTCACTTATAACACCATAAGCCAGAATAGCTAACAGAAGTGAATTACAACAAAGGCTCATTTTTATCACCAGCTCAAGCACTTTTGACCTTTAAAACATGACCTCTATTCAAGGCAGAATTGTACTTTAAACTCATTAAGGACATATTATGTCCGAGTACTTCATCACGATTTCTGAATGTGTGCCTTGAGAGAAACTTTCCAACAGATGATGCAGCAGGAGAAAAGATGCCTGAGGTTATTCAGTTTTTTGGCTCCTTGATCAGACTCCTTGAAGTAATATGGTCATCATGAAAACATTCTGCAAACACTAACTCAATAGTATTTCAATGTTTAAATGTCAAAATTGGATGAAAGCAGTATTGTGCAAAAGCACTAACAACTGTTATTTTAGAAAGTGCTTTATCAGGCATTACCAACGCTGTACTTCTAAACAAAGCAGTTTTCTTGTTTTACTTGCATGCTCTAATGCTTCCCAGACAGAATTTTTACTAGTAGGCAGCCACGTGAAAAGATTCACTGCCTTGAGGTAATATATCCCATTTTACACTAGACACATTCTTATTTTAACAGCAAAACTCAAAAAGCTGAATGCTTCACATCAAATATTTTTAGACCTAGCTCACGTAACAAATTTGCACACACTTTTCCAAATCCTTGCTCTATCAGTCATGAGAAAAGTAGATGTTTCTCTCCTGTAGCAGGAGGAAAACCCCAGCTGCAGATTATTCTTCTGTACCTGCTTCCGCTGCTACGTATGTTCAAGCAAACCCATCCTACTCCTCCTGCTCTGTCCAAGCACTTGCATGTACCAGCACAATTATCTGACCTGACACAAACAGCTAAGAGAAAGTGACCACAGAAAAAGGTCAGGAACTTCGCTCACTTGCTTCTTTAAATGAATCTGAGAAGTGGAACACCTGAAAAGCAACAAGAGCAAGTAATTCCTGCAGGGCCTTCTTAGCACAGACATCAGCCAAGAGCACAACAATTTTTTTTTTTCAAGGAAAACAATGGACTGTTTATCATGCCTGGGAAAAGCACAAGCTGTCATAGCATTTCATTTACAAAAGCTGTTTCTTTCACCTTATTCTGTCAGTCTCTTTGTTTTTTTTTTTTTAAAAAAAGGAAAGAAAAAAAGGCTATTTTGGTGCACTGTCTTTCTGAAAGGCCAGAAAGCCATTTTCACACCAGTTTTATTTTCACCAATTGTTGGGAAAGAAAAAA
>VZTF01005798.1:208079-242195 GCA_013397755.1 Cnemophilus loriae
AAAAAAAAAAAAAAGAGGTGTTAAAAGGAATTTGCTTATTCTTGAAAACTCCCAAATGAACCTCACACTCCCTCTCAGTCCCAATCCTTGCCATTCCTGTAAGCAAGAGAAAAAGACTCAGATAAAACCAAAACATTCTCCAAATTTTTTAGTATGCCTTTTTGTTGGTGATGAACCATAAGCCTTTTGTAGATTGGCAGCAGAGACAATTTTTCATAACAGTCACCTGCTTATTCACATCCTGTGCCACATGAAAGGCCACACAGCACACTCAGCATTAATTATTAATCTAATCATGTTATCAAAGTACCAGCTAAGCAGGATCCTCAGAGAAGATACAATTCCTCTGGTGACACCCAGTTCAGACAGCACAGAAACTTAATAACCATAGAGCCCTGTGAACTCTGCCCCGAGACAGTGGCTTCTTTTGAAACACGTGGATCTTGACATCAATGTAAATTAGAAGCACTGCATGCGCGTTTTCTCTTTGAACTTGCTAGAAATTAATGGTTTGCTGAAAATTCTGCACTGCAGTGTAGGTATCAATGCTTTTAGGAAGCCTGTAAAGCAATGGCAGAGTTCAGCCCTTGATTTTGAAATCTAAAGACAAGCCACAAGAAAGTAAAAGTGCTTAGAGATGAACAGATCAAATTCTTTCTGCACTAAGGCAGTATCCTAACAAAAAATGAATGAAGTATAATCTTTTGCTGACATACAGATTTTGACTTCATTTGCTGAAAGCAGAAGAAACACAAATAATAGTTTTGCTGACCCCAGTGAATGTTCACTACATAAGGAGCCCTTTACAGATTTCAGAGGAGGTCTCAATTCAGCAGCTGCAGTCTATTGCCTCTTCCTTGGCATCTCGGGTTATTAAAGGTCAATCTTGTTTAATACGCCAGTTACCTCTGCTTTCCTAGTCTGTTTTTGCACTGTAATGCAAAATTCAAACTTTTGTTAGACATCTTTACAAAGGTCTGAAAATTCTGTCTAACATGGGTTTTTTTATTTATGATGGTCATTATTGCTACCATCATCATTATTGTTATCATCATCACTATTATTGTCATCATCATCATTATTATAATTATTAAAGAAGTTCCTCACCCATAGGGTAGTTGGGCACTGGAAGAGACTCCCCAGGGTACTGGGTCACAATACCAAACCTGACAGAGCTCAGGAAGAATTTGAATGACACTCTCAGGCACGTGGTGTGATTTTTGGGGCTGTCCTGTACAGAGCCAGGAGTTGGACTTTGATGTTCCTTGTGGGTGTTTTCCGGTTCAGGATATTCTATGATTCTATGATTTCGTAAGAAGCAAAATAATTGCTGTTGACATTGAAAATATCATTGCAATCTCAGCCAGTAACCACTACAGCAAATAAGTTACTCCCTGCAAGTTTCAGGCACTGAAAATTTAAGCAGACACCATTTTTCTTACTTATATTATTCTCTAACAATAAGGAAACAGAAGATGCTACAAAAACAATGAGAAGTCTCCCTATACTCCTACCTTGTCCTCAACAGAGTAGGAGTGCATAAGCTTACAAATAAATAACACTTCTGGGATAAATTCTGTTCTCTTCTATTGCTTCTCAATTACAAAAACAGTATGTGCTACTAACTGTCATGTGATACCACTTTGACCCTGAGGAAGTGGAGAAAATGTTGAAATTGGAATCACAACAGAACTATATTTACTTAGGAAAGACAGATCAAGGTCTCTCTCTGTCAAGACAGAAAGCAGCAGGAATATTAAAAAATATCTCCAGCTTTATAAACCGAAAATAACAATATGACAATACCATTCAATACCTTACATTTACCAAGACTTCAAGTAAAGTGTAAGCTCTCCCCAAAATATACAGTAGACATCCCACTATTAAGTATTATGCTAATCATAAGGTTAGATCAGGGCTCTCGTTGGAAGAAATAAAAAATGGAAAAGAGACTTGAACAAAGAATTTCAAAATACTGTAAAAGCATGCTATGAAAAATTCAAAAACCTGCAAACACATATCTCTTTCAATGCAATCAATACTTCAGAGAAAAAAAAACAAACCACAATTTTTCCCCCTTCTCCCAATTGCTTATGTTCAACATTAAGTGGAATTTTGATTTTTGTTTTTGAAAACAGTTGAAGATAGTGTGCCTCAAAAGTTACTGGGTGGACCAAGTCAACACTTCCCTATTCTGTAGATGTTAAACAGAAAAATGGGAAGCCCTAAAACCCAACTTCAGTCACGAATCCCATTGAACTCTGTTCCAGCAAAGAGATTGCCAGACCAAGGCCTGGCACTCCCCCAAACATGCTGCAATGTAAATCCCACATGACCGAGTCTGTACATCAGGCAAATGCAGATGTACTTGAACAAAGCATACTGTGCTTTCCTTGGATCATGGCAAGGGAGGGGATGCAATCTGCAACTTGGAAACTGTCAGGAAAGAAATACATTCCAGCTTTTAACATCTACTGATGTGACATCATTTCACTGCTTTGTTTCTCTAACAGAGAAAAAGAGTTTGGCACAATGTGTAAATATATATTTGATATTTACCCATTTTAGAGCAGCCTGTTTGACAGCCAGGCTTTAAAGACAGTCCTGCCACAGAGTGTGACTTATGATGCAATTGATGCTTTGAACCTTTCTCCAAGGCCAGTGACAGGCTGCCCTATGGGCAAACGTGACTGGCATGCGGCAGCATCCTCCATACCCCCACCCAGCCTCACACCACAGGAACAGCAGCCAGGGTCCATAACCTGCACACAATGGCCCTCCACAAAGTCCTCCCATCTTGAGCCTCCTGGCTGGGGTACTTTTTGCACATCTCCAGTGAACGATTTTCCTGTATTTCCTTGTTCCCACAGCTTCTTCTAGTCTATCCACTGGCGAACAAAATACACCAGGGACCTGAGCACAGCTACAACGTAGCAGCGCAATTTCTGTGCAGTGCAGTATGCTTGCCAGCAGGAATCACTGTGGTTTTTATTGCCTTCGTGGACAAATTCTGCCTTTGGACCTACAACAAGCAGACTTAGAGAACAGAAGGACAGAGGTAATGAAAAGCATCTAGTTTAAGTCAATTTCATTCGTTACAAGAGTACCTCTTACACTCTTACTGCATCAAATTGTATAATGCACCCACCTGCTTTGATGGCAAACAAGTTTTAGAAATAGTTAACATGCTATAGCTGACAGAAGGGCTCGAGTTGTCAGACTAGCTTTATCACTTCTCTTGTGAGGTGAATACATCACCAATAGCCCATATGGGAGCAATAAAAGCCAGGATGAGAATGCAGTCTCTCATGTTTGCTGCCTTGCAAAATGAGTAGTGTACTCCCGCACTGCAGGAGTTACAGCACATTTTCACAATTGCCAATCCATGAACTCTCATCCAGGGACATTCTAGCTGTTTGTCCTCTGGATAGCTGGAAAATTATATATGCTGTTAGCCATCATCCTACCAGAATAAATCTGTACTCAATGCCACAGTACAACTCACTTACCAACACTTATCAATTCAGCTTGAATAATTAATGAAAAGCCCTGTAAGATTCTCTCCCCTTCAAGCTAGTAGAGCTGCTACGCTTGCAGATAGTGGAGGTGTCTTCTTCCAAGCCAGAACCTGCCTAGCATTTATAGACACTTGGAAGCTGTATGTATGTATGTATGAAGTACTTTCCAGCACTTCAAACTCAAGAGCAGCTCCTTCCATTCACTTTAGAGGATTCATTAGCAACCCTTCCCCTAGACTCAAATTTGTCAGGCTCAAAACCCCTTCACAACTCAGTCTCTGCTTCTGAAACCAATTTCAGGCCTTAGTTGTCAAGAATGGTGCTAGAGCACAGTAGAAACAGTGGAATACATTAAATGTTTTGAGGCCATGTCCTGCTGCCATTGCCAGAACAGACAACCACTATCTCACCTCTTTATTTTGTGCCTAACACAAGGCTAATTCTGAACACATGCACCAGATTACAGAAATATTTGGGCTACCATTTCTCTTTTTACAAAAGAGGTGACTCCACAGTTGGTGTTTTTTCTTTTATGTGTTTGTGAATTGATATCTAATAGCACCAACCACTTCATATGAGACACGAACCAGTTCATATGACTTGAAACTGCAAAATAAAAATCCTGTCAAGAAATTTTTTTCCTTGTGTTTTAAAGAAAATACTCAACTGAATTAGTTTAAGTTATACTAATTCAAGAATGCATGCCAGTTCCACAACTCAGTTGAAAAACAGATATATCTCTTAAATTTTCCAGGGGATGGTTTGGCTTAAGGAATCTTTACCCCTTTTGGTGTTAAATCTAGGATTGAAGAGATTACCCTGAAACTTCTTCCTTTGCATTACAGAAAGTGCATAAGCAATTCAAAGAAACATGGGCAGCTGAAAAACAGAAACAGTGAAGAACAGAGCCCTTCTCACAGCTCTCCCTAATTTGAGTGAGGTGGAAAGAATTTGAGTGGTTTACATAGCCCCACACAGAGCTCTGCACATGCCTATCTAAATGTAGCAACAAAAACAGCAAAAGCTATTATGGAGGGCTGTCACACTATCAGCCTCAAACCAGAACACCAAGAAGTGATGGCTCCAAAACATCGAGAAGTGCTCTGACAAATGTCCAAGCTCCTACACAGTCCATATAGGCTCTTATCTCCTCTGGGACACTACCATACTCTACCTCTTAAGAGAGCCTCGAATTTAAATGCAAGTGAATATCAAGTAATCTTTATTGAAGCACATGAATCATTGAGACCAACAGCAGTCAAAAGCACCATACAGTGCACATGGCTGAGCCACACAACCTCACAACCCAACCAGCCCAGTTGTAAACCTGACCACGTGTTGCTTTAAAAAGCAACCGCACCCCTTGCAGAGGAGTGCCACTCATCTCGTGGTGGGGAGCACTGGTTGTGCAATGGCTGTCTACTAACACAGGTTTCACATGGTCTGTGGTGAGCAACACCCACAGCCAAAGCAGTTTCCAGCATTACTCCATTCTTAAATATGAGATACAAACTGCCAGAGTGCTCCTTCGCTGAACATTGAACTGTTGAGACATTTGTAACAGAAGTGATTTTTAAAGGAACCCAGACTACATCCCTCAGAAATTGCCTTATTCTATAAAGTGCTCGCCTGCAGTACCTAGAAGGCAAAAGCTGGTTGCAATACCATACCTACACATTCAGTGAGCACTGATCCCTCCACTCCTCGAGCTGCTTTTCCCATCGAGAGCTGGAAGCATAGCTGCACATTGGTTCTTTTGCAAATCTCAACAATCACTGGACCAATTTTAGGACTTTCAGTCTCAAAGCAGTAACTAAGTCATAGAGATGTGGATTTCTAGTGCCCACAAAGTAATAGCAAAAGCCTCCTGCTCTAGGAGCACATTTCTTGTGAACAGTCATTTCTTGTATCCAACACAGTAAGATCCCATACACACCTGTGGGCACCTCACTAGCAGCAGTGCTCAGTACAAAGTAGTGCTATAAAGGCCACCACATACAGCTGCTGCCCCATCTCTTCTCAACTGTGAAGAGCTATTCATACCTCCCCACTTTATTCAGGCTGTCTTCCAGAGCCTGAATAAACACTTCTTCCAAAGATCAACAGCTCTCCAGGACATGGTAAGCTGAGAAAGAAGGATCTCAACATGTGAAAAGTACACTCCTGCAAACAGGCTGTTAAGAAGCAAATTCCATCAGTGAAGGTAATTTCCTCCTCTGGTCCAAAGCAAACAGGCAGATAATGACATAAAGCATTTTGAGTGCTACGCTGGGGATATAGCCCAATGGGATATGTGCCAGGGAGAATGCACCACTCTCTGGTGAACTACTCCAGCAGCATGGCATGCAACTATCGCAGCCCGCAGCCCAGTGCAGGTGGCATGGGCACAGGACACAAGCACTGCCACACATGCTGTCACTTATTCCATCATTAACACGCAGAGAAGCAAAGGCCTTGGTTGCTCTCAGGTAAATAGGAAACAGTGCAGAAGGACTTACCCAAAGGTTAAGAGCAACACTTAAGCCCTTCAACACTAAGCAAAAGATGTCTTTCCTTCCCATGGGTACTGTCACAGATCCTTCCTACCAGCAGCTTCATATGTCTCTTAGGCAAGATGCAAACCTCAGGTACCTCCACTACCTCTAA
This sequence comes from Cnemophilus loriae, assembly GCA_013397755.1. NCBI lineage: Eukaryota > Metazoa > Chordata > Aves > Passeriformes > Corvidae > Cnemophilus > Cnemophilus loriae. The sequence continues at coordinate 214,244 of VZTF01005798.1, forward strand.
TACCCACAGTTCTGTTCCTCTCTACACATCTCAGCCTCAAGCTTTCCTTTAGTAGCCTTCCAGATACAGAATTTCGGCTTAGTGATGTACAAGCATCCCTGCCAGTGTCCCTACCCCTTTGTGTGCTTCCCATGGGAACGTAACGACTCAGCCACTACTGATACCTTGCTGAGGCCACCTCAGGTCATGCTTTATATTAACTAGGAGCTACCCAGGGTGCAGAATGAAGCCATCGCTTTGATCTGACAGTCAGGTAGTCTTGTGAGTGGAGTATAAAGTCAAGGAAGCATTCTATTTGCACCACAGATAATCCAAGATGTAGAGGGGAAAGTGAAGGAGAGACAAAAATGCCATGTGCTCTCTTGGTGAAGCTGAGCCTTCAAACACCAATACACAGGTGGCAGAGCATGAACTAGCTTCAAGTTTGTCACTATTCCATAAAAAAAAAAAAAACAAACCAACAAACTCCAACTCCTTTTACAAGACAGTAGTGCCTAAAAGAAAGATGGAAAACTTTGAGAAGGAGAACTGGCTCTGAAGGGACTATACTGTTAGCTTCAGTGCATGCTATGGGACAAGTGCCATATGGTTCAGTCTACAAAAACAAAGGTCACATCCATCATTACTTGGCATCATTATTCCACAACTATACACACTGAGCAATGACCCATTACACGTTACCTCAGCATGCCAGTAAGCAGGTCAATGCATCCTGTACAGAAACTAGCACAAAAGGTTTCTCTCACATTTAGATCCCACCATCAAGACTTTTCATATGCAAATATCACTATCCAAGCAATTATTGGATTGATTGATATCACTGACACTTGCATACAAAAGTTCTGGCTTATCCACACAATTGTATAACTGTCCAAAACAAAAAACTTCTACCAATATCTGGCAGTCTAGGTAAGTATGCTGAGGACCAAGACGTGAAACAGCAAGCATACTTGTTCATCAGTACTTCTGTGTGGACCAAGATACTTCAGCAATAGGTATAACACAACTAAGTAGGTTTCTTCAAAGAATTTCACCTCATGATGCACCCTAATTTCAAACATTCGACCTTTACAGAGGCGCTGTCAGCCACGTTCACTAGTACTTTATTCAGCTTAAAGGAGGCAGAGGTGGGGAGACAAAGCAAAGTTCATAATTTGCAACATGATAGTAGACTACCAATTCCAAAAGAATTTTCTGACAAACCCATATGAAACACATTAGTAAGAAGTAAGAAGACTCTGGTACCTGCCCCAGAAACAGTGACGCTCTTAGCCACCCTCCATGGTCCCAGTCCTGGCAACTTGAGCTTTCTGTTGTGCTGTGGTACTGCAAAACTGTTGGCTTTAACTGAACCCAGTTAAGCACTTCAGGGTTTGACCTTTTAAGTACATTAAACTGGATGTACATTTATATTCAGCAGTTCCTAACTATCATTATCAACAAATACTGCAACTAGCCCTTGCAAAGCAATTAACAAAAACCAACATTATGAAAGAGGCAGGTTTTGGAAAGAAAAATAATTTTGTTTTTCTACTGAAAAGAAGTTGCAGAAGAATGAGAATTTACTTTTTCAACAAAAAAAGAAAAAGACTTCTCAAAAAGAAATTTCCTGGATAGTTTTCTTTTACTGTATCTTTATTGTCCTAATATTGAAGCTAAAGCTTCAGTGTTTTACACAAGTCACTGCCTTACTGAACAGCTGAGCAAGAAAAAAAACATTCTAGCAGCTCTGGTTATGAAATTGCAGAATATGCTTTGTGAAACAAAGTAATTCCATTTCATGCAGGGAGGGTCAAGGCTAGTAAAATGAGGAGTTCCATGGTTCAAATTCAATCTCATCATAAGAAGGTATAATTTCTAAAAAGCCAGGAGAAACAGTAGCTACTTAATTATGGATGATTATAAGTCTAGCCAGCCACAACACATTTACTGAAAATTTGATTTGCTTTATATGCCAAAGCTTCAATCACAATTTAAATCCTTCAAATCTGTATTATCTTTACAGTGCATTAATTACATATCTGCAAAGTGATGAGCAACAGCAAAAGCCAAACCCAAGGCAGAATTTGATGTGCTGGGTATTTTCTTTGGAAAGGAAGATGCTGTGGTAAATATTATCTGTTAAAATTCACATAATTCAAGAAGACATGAGGGCTTCTGACACAACTGTTCATGCCCACCTTAGATCGTTGCTATTTAATAGGATAATTTTCTAAACTGTACTGGATATGTGACAGGATAACATCTGGAGAACTTCTATTAGCAGCATCCATGGCTACATTTCTTGAAGTGAGAAAATCCCTACTCCTAATTGTATATTCTTGATTTTTTTCTTCTCAGAAGTTGAAGGACATGGGATGCTATCCATTTTTTGCTCCTTTTTGGTTTTTTGTTTAGTATGCCAGAGACTTTCCTTAAAGGCAAAAGTAATTAATCAAACAATATATACAAGCAACCAAAACCTCATTTTATCAGATGTGCAATTTCAGAGAGAAAGGGGCCCAGCAATCCAACAAAAAAGGGTTTTTTCCTCAATATCAAATATAACACCCTATCAAACTTTATTGACCTCTGCAGATATTACAAGCCTGCTCATTGTGTTTAAAAAACAATTTCCTATGCTGTATAGGTGTAACGGATACTGTGCCTAGCTCAGAAGGTATTTGCAGAAGCATCAGCTACCAGCGACAGGAATCTTCTTTCATGCTGAGCTTGCCAAGTTTTTATTAAAGTTGGGCTACAGGAATTAGGTGTGCAAACAGTGATCTGAAAAGCAGCTGAAAGCACACATTCTTCATCTGTTTAATTAATTCTGGAATTTCAAAATGCAGAGCTGCTATAAAATAATGTTTTGGTTACAAATATGGTGAGAAACAAAATACGCCTCCTGACATAGTGCTGTCCCAGTCATGTTCTGCCTGATCTTTTGCTATTTATTGTTTATTTCAGTATTTATTAGTCTCCAGTATGGACCAAAGCACGTTGTATTTGCACACAGTTGATTATCTAAAATAGTATTTGCTGTCATTTCAGTAGCTGCCAACTGGAAAAACTCATCTCGACTTACTAATTTCAGTCTATTTATTGTCATTGATATCCACAGTGTTACGAATATTAAAAAGTCCTCTCCAAGCACCATAAAGGCAGTTCCTACTCCCCAGATTCACCCAGGAGGGTAGTGCTGTGAGCAAGCAGGCATCAGGCACAGCTCTGGGTGGTTTCACAACCAGCTGCTGGGGCTGAAGACTCCATCCTGCACGTGGGGCTGAAGGCACCATCCTGCCTGCTGTGACTCAGACCCACTGCCACAAGCGCGCAGCAGGGGAAGAGGCCCTGCACATCCCATGGGTGCTGCTCCAGAGCTAGGGAGCACCCAACTGGGACCCCTCCGTTCAGCAGCAGCAAAAGTTGCGGATGTCCCTCCCCTGGGAAGGTTTGCCGTGAAAGCGCTCTCCTCCCAGCGCAGCTGAAGGGCAGGACCCACCATGTGTTGTGGAAGCAGCCTACACTCAAGCCTCCCCAGCTGGTCTCACTTGAAATATGACCCTGTTGCTCCCTCTGAGTCTATCTAGCTTTGCAGAGTCCCCAGTTCTGTTCAGGCCCTGTAGTGACAACGAAAATGCTATAATCATGCAGGTACAGACAAGGACTGCACATCAAAATGTTTCACCCCTAATCAAGCACACAGAGTGAATAACCATGCAGTGAGGAGTGTTACAGAACTTTCTTATGTTTCCCATTTCCCTGTATTGCAGCTGGGAAAATTTGACATCCTCAGCCTGGCACTAGCTCAGCCACCTTGGACACCATTAGCTGCCTCCTGGGAAAGCAGGGCTAGGGGCTACAGAGCAATGAGACACAGGCATTTATACTTGTTTCTGCAAGCTTTTTTGTTCGTGTTTGTTGCTGGGTTGTTTTCACAGTAGTAAGAGTGTCTCAGGGCAAAGTCTCACGGTACAACAAAATTACCTCTCTGTGAAGGGAGAAGTTTCCCCTCACACTCTCTTCTTTCTCACAGCAGCTCTGTCTACCCAAAAGCACTCCCAGTGCCTCCACCACACCCTGCATGACCACCCTTTCCTTCCTAATGAGCACTGGGACCAGTGCGCTGAGACAGAGGACAGGACATCCAGCAGCATAGTGCTGCCACATCAGCTCCATCCGTGACAGCCCAGCCCCTCAACAAGGGAAGTACAAGGCTCCCTATACTGCAGAACTCATCCCCACCTCATGCAGTAATAACCATTGAACAGTACTAGTATATTCTGATTTTCCAAACAGAGATCCTGAAAAGCTTCCGGGTACCTAACAACCCTGGGAGTAACTGTCCTGGATATGAAGTCCCATCATGGACTGCAGAGCTAAAGGAATGCTTCATCTAGAAAACTGCTAGTGGCAAGAATCTCTATGAAAATAAATACAAGGAAGGGGAGGAGGTTACTCACAGCAGATGCTAATTTAAGTCATTAGTTGTAAAAATAACTTCACATTTCCTTGTGAAATATCAAGGGAGCTGCTTCAAATTAACTAGAGGACTTGAGTTCAAAGTGACAAGTAGCCCTGGCAAAGGAGAAAGTTGAAGAGAGCCAGGAAGAAAAAGCAGTAATAATATCAACAGAATAGAAAAGGTTGAATTTGGAGACTAGATGCCATACGGCAGCAGGTAGGTGAGCTGCAACATACCAAGGAAAAACCTTGAGTAAAATCAAACCTTGACTCACTGAGGTTAGCTGAGATGGTGGAGCTGATCTAACATCTCCACAAGTGAAACCTACTCCCTTCCCTCTCTCCAGTGTGCAGCTGCACCCCATCCCTTTCCTCTCGCCTGCACAGATTCTCCTCTGACCCCTTGATCAGACCAGTCAGCTCACTAAACCACAGAAAACTAACTCAGCAAAAGAGCTAAGAATTCCCTGACAGCATAGCAAGCTGACTCATCTGACTGAGGGCAATCTCCTGCAACTGCACAAGAGCGGCAGCAGGAGCGTGGGGAGCAGGTCAGTCCTCCCCAGCAGCAGGAAGACACTTGCCATCTAAGTATCTGAACAGGGAACCACTGCAGGAGAAAGAGGAAGAAAGAGCAAAGGAGGCAATGTTTGCTACACCAAATGGAACAACACAGCGAAGAGGAAGTAAGAACGGCTGATTATCGTAACAATGCCTCTAGGACAAAACTATTGGCAGCTATTGAGAGGGAAACTGTGGATTCAAGGCCCAGAGCACAATTTAATAGTAGATTACTGACTGAAATACACTGGTTTACTCCATCACAAAGATTGTATGCTTTGTCTTCACACTGAGGTTTCACAGCTTGCACTACTAATCAGAGTTCAAGTTTTCTTTTCTCAGTAGAAATTCATAGGAAAGTCATACAAATACAGTTTATAACCAAAAACACCATCATCAACAAATGCAGAGCAGAAGCAAGACACTACCAGTGGTGCCAATAACAATAACGTGAGTATAACAAGCATCTTTGAAAAAGTCTGATCAGACAGAATATAAAATATGCTTTTACATATACAATAATTGCAGCACTTGAAGCTGCTTCAAAAGCACAAGGATACTGTGCCTTCTTTTCCTGCTCAGTAAGTATGAAAATTGTGTTGCATATTTGTTTTGAGAATGAAGTGAACATAGCACAGTACATTTGCACAAAGGTGATCAGATCCCTGCGCACTTTCAAATCAGCGTTTCATCACAGGCTGTTGCTTCAAGAGATGAGTACTGCTGACCAGTAGGAACTGAAGCAAGAGCAGAGTCCATCTTATTTTATTGCCCTGCCTGCACTTTCCACAGTAACACTGAGATGATATCAAACATTAAACCAGTAAGAACCCAGGTGATTTTCTGCCATCTTAGCAACCTGAGTCGCTCCACAAGCACTAGTGCCAAGAACGGAGCACAGCCACAGAGCCAGGAGCAAAATACTTTCCCCAGTTAGTCAGATAAGCCTGACTCAGCTTCTCACAAAACTACAGCCTTGTGTTTTAGTATCCAGTCCTTACTTTCACCGAAAACGGACACTACAGCCAGTTTCAGGATGTTGTCTTGATTATTTCTAAATCTTTCTTTGAATCAGACTTTTCATATTGGGCGTTAGTTCTCATACTGAGTGCTATGATACACTGACATTCAATTAATGCAAGTAATTCAAGATGTTGAATCAAAAATTATGATGCTCAAGAACACAACAGGCCTGAACGCCCTTATTTAAAGGCCAGAAATAAGTGTGCTTTCATTTACTTACCTTTTTGCTTCTTCTAAGTGGCACAGATACTCATAAGCAATATTCTGACGCCTCCTCTCATCCATTTCCTCCGCAGAAAGCCTTTCATCATCCACAATAGCTGCAAACAGAAACCCATATCAAGTTATACATGAGTGGGGGTGATTTTTAGAGCATTTTACTTAGAACCTGGGTGAATTGCTGAAGAAGGGAAATTAAAATAGTTATCACTTCTCCTTAAAAGACGCCTTTTATAGTATGGTGCACAAAGATGTCCAGGTCACCAAGAGTATTCTGTTCTCTCTATAGTGAATTCCTCAAGTTTCACTTCTTCAAGACCAAGCACGTATTGCTCTGAGGCCATTGCCTGGTTTGGCAGCAGGATGGAGCACATATAGGAGGCTGCAGCTGGGAACCAGCAGAGCTTCAGCTTACACATCCTCAAAGGAGTTTGAAGAGTCCCATGAGGAAGCTCAAGGCAAGATGCGGGTGGAGTAGCCCCATGCTAAGCAGATCCTCAACAATAGAGACAAAGACAACACACTGCAAAGGTATCTCAAGGACAGAGTGGGAATTGGCTGCAACTTCAGGAACCCATGGGAATGCAACATGCTGAGCTGCCTCCCACTGATGGAGGTGATGAGGGTTGTAATCAAATGAACCATCTGTAGTTTCTCCTACTTACTGCTGCAACCTCATCACCTCCCATAAAAACACTCTTCCAGCTTGTTAAGGATGTCTGTGCACATCTCCAGCTGCAAATGACCCCGACTATTTACAGCTACTACCCAGTGACTGGTCTTTCTCTACCTGTCAAGTACAGAGGGGGCCTCTGTGAACAGCTCTCCAATTCTTCCAAATGTTTCTAGCAGTGAGCCTGAAGGAGCATACTGTAGTACTGACTTCTAGATGAATTTCAGCCACAGCAGGTGAGACTTTCGGAAATAGCCTTCAGCATTAATCAGTTACCAAAATGACACCCTATTTGTACTAGACTGACAGTTGGACTAGATCATCTTGAAGGTATCTTCCAACCTTGATGATTCTGTGAAAAATGTGGTCCTACGTTCCCTCATGTTTCTCAGCCACATGCTCACATCACCTCTCATGTCATAGCTGGCAACCCAGTGGCTGCATCAGTGAACCAGAACAAGAGGCAGCTCTTGCTAAAGAGACCTGTTTCTGGGAAGATTGGCTCCCTGATCTGAGCCACTGCACACTTGCAGGCACAATGGCGCAGGCACAAGGAGGGGGACGGAAATGCAGGGCTGGGCTAGCTGCTTTCTGCGGCAGCCCACGAGCCGGTTAGCTGAGAACATCAGAACACATCCTCAGTAAAAAAAACACAGTCCCTGCTCCTCCTGAAATGCACTGTGACATGCTTTGTTAGGTCCATTCCCACACAGACTTGTGCATGCCATGAGCAGGTTCTCAGCTCTTCCCTGACAATTGCTTCAAGTAGTGGATAAACACTTTCTGGTAATGGATACAGGCAACTCAAGTAAAAGGCACTTAAAAACAGCAGGACTCCGGGCTTTGCAAGTACTTGCATACCTTGAAATTTGTACCTGAAAAAAAAAAAAAAGAGCCAGAAAAATGATCCCACATGCATTTACTGAAGACACAAAAGAAATTACACTACTCACACACATTTTGGACTGATGCTACCATACATTTGTTAATGTCTTGTGTAGCTGCTTCAAGCTTTGTAGTTTCAGTTTTAATGACCACATGGGAGTTGATATCTCTCATCTTCCTTTGCTTTTAAGATTGCTCTTCCTAATTACCCAGATGTTTCATACACCGATCAAACAAATACATGTCTTGCTCAGAGTTTCTTTTAAGTCTGGTAGCTCCAATAAGCATGACTCACTCTAAAATGAGCTCTCATATACTGTAATCAGCATACCACTTGCCATGAACCAAAACATTAGTTTGGAGGCTAACATGGGATGCAGATGGTGAAACACTGTGCCTGGCAAACTGGCCATGGAGGCTGCGCTAGTCCTACTCTTATCCTCCCCACCATCAGCACAACCAGACAGCCCGCTCCCACTCCATGACATAGTTCCTCTGCTGCAGAGGGCTCCTGACTTTCCAGAGCGAGGGAAAAGTACTGACAAGCCACCACACTGAAATGTGGTACTTTATTGTTTGCAACACAGAGATCTAGGGCCACTTTTCAAAAGCTCTCCCAGATACAAGTGCTCATAAATGGGCACAAGTGCTGTCAGAAGAGCCCAGCTGATTGTCCTAGTTGGCTATGGTCCTGTCAGCTAGGGTGGCCAAGCCTTCATCCCCCATGACAATTCCCATGCCCTGTTCCTCTTAACGTGTTAAGCTGTTGTTTATGCCTGCCCTCCAAAGACAACTCAACAGCCATAAGCAAATCAGCAAAAAAGGCAGCTTGTCTGAAGATTGGTGAAGGAAAACCACATGACCCATTTGAGAAGTATCAGTCTAGGAATTAACCTGAATAACACTAATGCTTTACAATCTAGTCCTGGATCTGCACATCCACGGGTGCCTCCCATCCCCAACAAAGGCATTACACATCAAGCAGCCCCGGCCAGCCTCAAATCCCTCATTAAAATTATTTGCAAATATTGATTCAGAGAGTAGATGAAGGCACCAACAGATACCGTGGAATTGTAATAGTTGTTCTGCTTAACAAACATTGCAACAATAAGAGGAAAGGGCAAGATTCAAAACCAAGTAACTTGTAGACACTGGGAAGCGGAAAATCCAGCTCCTTTCTAGAGGAGGTATCAGCAGCTCACAAGTTGGAAATCAGACTTCTTTCCTGTCAGGGCCAAAGCAGGGCTAAAGTTTCTGTGCTAAATATCTGAGCACTGAAAACACAGAGCACAGGGAATGCCAACACCTACAGTGCTAATCCTGGGAGGAGTCTTTTACAATACCAGCTTCCAATAAGTCTGATTACACACTTACCCTCCAGCACAGACTGGCTTCAAAGCAACTGTGCTATCACATCAAGAGTGGTTGCAGACACAATTTTAGAGACAGAAATGACAACCTGCAAGATAAAGGTGGCCTCAGGACCGAGCTGCAGAGACAATTACTTTGAAGACTTGGGTTCTTACAGTCTAGTCTATAATAATAAATTTTGGCACAGTCTTTGGTCTTTGACTAGAGCCCTACATACATATTTCTTCAAACATCCTGAGAGCATCCATCAAGCCAGCCACACCAAGTTCAACACACAAACATGTTTGGTTTGCAGACAGAAAGCTCAGTCTTTCTGCTTAACAGAGCAAGTATTAGCCAGAAGACTAGGAAGACTGATGAAAGAATAAACATATTTCTGCTATATCAGTAGCTTTTTGATAATGTTCAGCTCACAGAGGAAGAGAGTGCTGCAATAAATGGTGTTATGTGGCAGAGTCATCAAGGCTGGGCTTCACCTGAGGACCTCTACCAAGCAGGATCCTGACACAAAATGTTCCAGCAGAAAAGATCCGAATGCCATAGAACAAGGCACACACTACATGAAAGCTATACAGAGGGAAAAAAATGCTTCTAAACAACATCTTATGGTTAAATTCATCAAATACACGACGTAACTTCAAATTGAGAGGAAAAATCTAACATATTCCCTTGAAGAGGGAATGTTAAGAGTGCATCTGGACAACCAACAAGAACCAATAAAAATGCTAGCCTTAAAGCTCTCTATTTCAATTCATTTTAGATGTTGTCACCCTGTCAGCCATGAGTCAGTAGACACAAAACATATGCTAAGAAACCAAGTTCACTCATAGACACTTCTTCATGAAAAAAACACTAAAGGAAGAGTGTGTACGAAACACATGGAACAGTGAGCAGTACTAAAGCTTAAACTGCCACACATGAGAGATTTATTCTGGTACTCAGTATGGTGCACCAACTTGCTAATTCTTCCCACAATTGATTTGACAGAAGCAAAGTGACATTCTACTAGCAGCTTCCTACATATGTATATTCTACATATTTAGCAGAAAAGTAAATGTTTACCAAGGAGTTTTCCTAAATTGAAGACTTGGTCATCTTCCATCAACTGACACATTGCACTTACATGCACCCTCCTCGTTCTAAAATTGTCCTGTGTAGGCAGTATCTAGGACTAATTGATGTTTGGGGTCTGGTTATGAATTGCAAAAACTTTCTGATGTGTCCTGATCCAAGACAGCCACTCCAGTTGTGGGCAAATACTTGGAGCTACATCAATTGCTGACCACAGAGCTGACAACTCAACCCAAGGCGCTCCATGTACCTACAGTCAACACGGTGCCTGTAGGATTTACTGAGTCTGACACAGCATCAGTAGACGATATGAAAACATTTCAAATTTCTGGATTTGAGTAAGTTTTCGGAAATAGAGCCACCATGTCTGAAGATGCAATATTATTACTGAAACTAGCAATCGGCCCAGGTGAACAAGAGCCACTGGAGGCGTGACCTTACTAACAAAATCTGGAAAGAGAATCAAAACTTCAGGTTCACAGAGATGTGGTTACTTTATACAACAATTTTAAAAACAACTAAAAACAGTCTTTGACTAGAGCCCTGCATACATCTTTCTTCAAACATCCTGAGAGCATCTATCAAGCCAGCCTGTAAATGTCATCTGTAAATGTCATCCAGTTCAGAGTTCACCCTCATATTACATCTATGACAAGGATTTTGGAGGTCCCAAGATCAGAGAGATAATTTACATTGATAGTGAGTTTACTGGAAATCTAATCGCTGTTTCAGTGCCTCACCACCCTTGGAGTAAAGAATTTCTTCCTAATGTCTAATCTAAATGTATCCTCTTTCAGTTTGAAGCCATTCCCCCTTGTCCTATCAATACATACCCTCACAAAAAGTGACTCTCCATCTTTCTTGTATGCCACAATAAAGTCTCCCAGAGCCTTCTCTTCTCCAGGCAGAACAATTCCAATTTTCTCAGTCTTTCCTCATAGGACAGATGTTTCAGCCTTCTGACCATTTTTGTGGCCTTCTCCTCTGGACCCGTTTTAACAGATCAGGATCCTTCTCTTGCTTGGAACCTCAGAGCAGGATGCAGATGGGCTGTTATGTGGCTGGAGCAGGGCAGGTATAACACCTCCCTCGACCTACTGGTCACAGTAGTTTATGTTTGAGTTCACTTTAACTAAGAGACATTTCACAGGTCTAACTTGCAACAGTTTGCAAATTAGTCCATGGATCCATGGATTGTACTTTTTCAATGATGCTAAACTTTACATTTCTTTAATACGTAACAAAAGAGCATGCAAGGAAAAGTAACATTTTTTACAATTTCTGAATACAAATTCGTGGAACACTTTATGATGCACAATCCTTAAGTTTTTCAGGTATAACCACTTACCAAAGGGTTTTTGTTATCTTGAAAAACTGAAGCTGGAAAAAAAAGCTCTGCAAAACCTACAACAGCACTTAAGGCTTCCCGATCATTCATTTTCTCTCAGACATATGACTATCTGCAGTAGTTCAAGAACAGCACGTGGCTGCTTCCAGCAGGCAGACCCTTTAATAAGGCATTTGCCACAGATGTACCAAAGGAAGGCAAAGAAAGGAACAGAGGCTTTTATTTCCCAGGGCCAATCCCCCTCAATTTCCTGCCACCACAGACTTTTTCCCATGGAAAGCGAGATGTGAGCAATACGGAGGAGAGCTCTTTCAGCACAACGAGGAAGCTCAATGAACAAGACATAACAGACGATGGAGAGAACAAAATCCTCTTACAGTGACAGAACAGAATTTGTAAAGTCAAGGTTGGTGTGGGGGGGAGGGGAAGAAAGAGATACAGGAGTAAATACTGTAAAATGCTGGGATAAAAGTTTTTCACTAGAGTGTTTGAATTAAACATTAGCTAAACCACATTTGGCAGTCTCAACTGTCTGCTGTCCAAGCCACACAGTAAGCAAGGCAAGGCAGTGTTTCAGTCCGCTGGCAAGAAGTTCTGCAAATTCTGTATACGTCCCCCTCACACCTTCCTGCCTCCTCCTCCCAAGCTCATATCCCCTGCCCAGTATTAGAACACTCAAAAGTACTTAACAGAGCCATGCCATAACAAAAACAAAAGCCAGGGAGACTTTCTTGCACAAAAACTTCTGACTGACAGTTTGCTGGCCATAGCCAGTCCCAGTGACAGCTGAGCCCAGTACAACAGGCTCTGGGCAGCATCCCATTTATGTCTCCCTGTACCATGAGGACCTTAAGCATTTGTCATCACAATTCAGTGCTGTAGTTTCAAGAAGAAGCTAGTTGCATTTTAGATGGTCCCAGTGACTTAAAACCTTATGTTATGTGAGAACATATAACTATTTAGGATCTAGTTTGAGAGAGGCCAATAAATTAATCTTTTGTGACATCTTTTTTTATTCCTAGTAAAATTCATACTCTCAGGTACCTAGCACCCCAGCAGTACCTGCCTTGGGCAGTTCAACCCCACAGTTGCTCCTAGTTTAGCAACTCACGTGCTGTCCACTGCATCAATACAGCACCAGCCAAGCCCTGTACATGGAGCAGGTTGAGCTGGCAATGCTCTGAGGCAGGCTCATTGCTCCCCGAGCTGTACTCATTGCAACGGGACAGGAGCTCAGAACACTGCCAGGAAGCTGCAAAATACAGAGAAAAGATACCTCTGCAGATATGAGAAAAACACTTCTCAAAGCTACAAGCAGATGGAGTTCCACCCCTCCCCAAGCCCCCACTCCCAATATCAACTTGCAGGTACCTAAAGTAACAGTTTATTAAATATGCAGAAGAAAGCACGTCAACTAAAATTATGTGAACAGAGATAATTCAGCAGGCTACTAAGAAAAAATGGTTTTACAGCACCAAACACCTATTACAAGTGTTCTGTTATTAAGGTATTTTGTACCTACAGGTCTATTGTTACGCTGGAAGTTGATTATCTATGGATGAAAAATTTAAAGCTCTGATGAAAACAGCTTTCTATAGACTTCTTCTGTCAAAAAGTACAATTGCAAACAACTAGCATGTGTCTCACAGCAGTGAGACCAGATGGCCTGAACCTTTTTCTGTGTCTCCAGTTAGGGGCATTCAGTCCGTTCCCTGAACATTTGCTCCAAGGGAGGGCTCTAGACAAAGGCAGACACTGCAAGCACTTAAAAACCTACCACAGCTGTGAATTTGGAGGGCAGATTCATGTGAGAGAGTAGACTAATACACTTAATTAAAGTATGATTGTCTTCAATATGTCATTTTTCAAATGTTTCCAACACTGAACTACTCCTTCCCTTAAAAATGGCTATATCTCTCCTAATCTAGTTATTTCATTGTCAAAGCATGCAGGCTCATATTTTCAAACAAAAATACAAATGCTTCTTCTGGCCAGCAGATAGATATTATCCACTCTCACAAACTGTGTCACACAGGTTCTCCAGGGCTACTGTTCACTGTCTCACTGCCAGACAGTGCACAAACAGGGAAAGCAAACATGCACCATTACCATGGGAGTGTTGACAACAGACATCCAGTAAAAAACATCCTGATGTAAAATTAAAAATGTTTGCTAAACCAGTCTTTCCCCAGAGCTTTCCCAGAGAGCCTCATTCCTGTGCATTTACTTTCCCGAGTCCTCCTCCTCTCATTTCCTTGATAAAGGTGTTATTTCAGTCTTATGCATCTGCTACCACAAGGGCAGCCACATACATTTACAGATACTGAGCATTATTGCAATACATGGACCTTGGGACTAGCATACAAGGGGACAGTGATGCAACAGCAACCACATTCCATGCTCCTGGAGCCAAGTGTCAAAACCATTTCATTTCAGCCAGACACTGGCAAAAGTCTGTAGGGCTCCTCAGACACATCTCAAGATACTTCAATTACCACAAAGTTTAGAAAAAGTCTAATGTAACCATAGACACAAGATGGCTTTGGCATTGAGCAAGTGACTTCATGTGCTGCCAGGAAGTTTAACATTCAATTTTCTACTTATAGGTATACACATCCTGTACTCTGCTTTTAAACCTCAAGCTTTCTACAGTATCATCACATGAGACTTCAGTAGAGGTAAACATTAAAAGACACTAAGTAGTTCTGACATTACCTTATTGTATGATGATACTAGAGCATGGACATCTCTTTTCTAGTAGGGTCATTTAACCCTGTGCAAAAAAATAATGTTTTATCTTAACTTCATTATAATTGTTCACTACATTTGGAAGAACGAGGAGACAAAGTAATGCAGCTGAAGAAAGCAGATGAAAACCCAAGCATTTTCATCCAGCTGCAAGTGTTGCCATCTATGATTACAAACATGGAATGCAATGTATCAGCTTATTGCTTAACCACTTCCACCAACATTTAACTGCTGGTCTCACTGTCTCCAGCATACTTGGTGTAATTGCTTCATAAAATTGTAACTGTTCATCTTTGCATACCTTGCTAGCTGGTCAGTTCAAGGCACAACAGGTTTTCATGTGATTCAGGTGCTAAAAAAACACCTTTAAAACTCCAGCTCCTTTCTATGACCTTAAACTTTTAGGTCAACTCAAACAATTGACCTTAGCACTCTTCACTCACATGTTTTTTTAAACACTCTTTACTCATACTCACTATTTACTAATAAACCCTCAGTCTGCGTTTCCAAAAAGACTAAGGAAGCACTCAGACTGATGAACCCTGAAGAGGCAGCGAACACCAATCACAAGCTATTTCGTCCACTTACAGGCCATCTCCACATGCTTAGTCCAAACACATTAGCATGGCCAAACTTCAAGGCAGATTTCAGAAGGTTACACTGGTATCTCCTCTGGTTGGAAGGTTTATTCAGTTTCCATATGTTTACAGCAAGAATGACATTTTTCATGTGGGCTTTAAAAAAAAAAAACCAACAATTTTTTGAATGCTTGAAGCATTCAAAACAACATTGCACATTCAAACAAGCTTTCCTACTCCAGAGATTAGTTCATGAGAAAACAAATAGTAAAGTGTCAAGGGTTCCTTTGCCACCTTTATCCATTCACTATTTTCTTAAATAAAGAACTTGCAATTTAAATTCCATGTATTTTGACACATTTACCTTTTGCTCTGTTCATTTCACTGGAATTACTTTAACCTGTTTGCTTTATAACAGTAATATACAGTAAAATCCTACATAAATGAGCCAAATTTTACCATATGGATTCTATTTCCTTACATTTTACCTACTGTGACGTCAAATCAACTTAACACGAGCAGACTGTAAATGAAATAATGAGAAGGACAGTTTAATCTTCCCAGGCTAGTAAAATGCACTATGCAACTATGAAAGACAGAAAAATGCTAGTGTCTATAGTGTGCCTCGGTATCAACCCTGTAATTAGATTCAGTCAGAAGACAAATGCAAGTCTTTTGCCTACAAATGCCATCAAACTTATTTCTACTATTAGGCAGTTTATATTTAATTTTCCTCTGAAGAGAATTGCATGTATATCAGTAAGTCAAATGTATACACACACCTACATAAAAGGACAAGTAACTTGTGGGCACTAAAATACTGTGACAATCATGGAAAAAAGAAAAAGCTAATCCAAAAGGCATTCATCCCTATGCAAGCAAGAGTCACAACAAGTTAACAGGAAAGGTGACTGCCTGCAGCCAGCCGTCTGCAGAACCCCAAAGGCAACTTTCATTGTGTGTAATCACACCACACCACTGCCTGTGGCCATAACCCCACCCATCAACAGTGGTGGCAGGGCAGAAAGCCACTGCAGAAGTGGAGTGGAAGAACAGGAAAGTGGGGCTGGAGACAATCAGTAGAAAGGGCAGGGCACAGACAGAACTCACTCACAGTGGCAGTGGGAAATCCAAATTTAGGCTTGTCTGCCCATCCTGTGTTCACACGTTGCTACCCACACCTCTGTGGCACTCCTCTTAGCTATTTGCATGGCAAAACCCCTGACTTGGCAACAGTAAGATCACCCTAATTGTGTTGTTTAAGACATGTCAGCCAACACACAGGACCAGAATAAAGCATAAGGCTTACTGTGGCAAAGAGGGGCCCCAGGGACTGAGGAAGGCTGGCATGTTTGACAAGAGCTACTGATGCTTCACCAAAGGCAAACTACTTGAAGTCCACAAAGAAGAGTGTAACACAAAGGTTTTCTGCTTCTGTTGTTATTCCTTGGTAGAAATTCAAAAGACAGATAGCCATTTAAACAGTAGCTAATTAAGATAATGCCCTGCAAATGCTGCACAGAATTTTTGGCTAAGTCAGGACCTTGTTCGATTTCTATTTCAGTCTTGAAAATGCCAAAAAACTGATCTGCATTACAACTTGAGGCCAGAAAGGTGATTCATAAATACATTTGTAGCAAACCTCTACTACCCAGGGACTGGTTAGGGAAGGCTACACTTGAATTCAAGAAAAGAGGAAGACAAGAACAGGGACAGGGGAAGTGAAAGAGAGGGGAAGAGATGAGCAACTCGGACCTCCTGAAAGAAGTTTGGGAGGAAAGGGTTACCAAATGGATTCAATATTCAGATCACTAGAGAGCTGAAACCAAAAAGCTTCCTATCACCAAACTCTCAGTATAGTAAATAACTGAAAGAAATGTGGCAAGGTGTACCTTAAAGAACAGAAAAGAAGGATGACAGGCAGGAATTCTGGAATAAAAGAGAATCTGAGGAGAAAGCTGTGCCTGGTTCACTGAGTAACTCAGACTGTAGACCTGGGGGAGTCTTGGTCTGAACCATGAGATTCCAGAGGACTGAAACACCTGTCTAGGAAAACCCATAAGCAAGAGCACCACTTAACCACTGAGTAAATTGGAAACCACAGTGAGAAAGACTGCAGTGTAGAAACCCTTAGCCTTGACATCTGGTCTTTATTCTTCCTTTGACAATCCATCATCTTCCAGTTCTTTCACAGCCAGTCTGTTGCAGAATCCTTCTACTAAGGTCTGAATAAACCATCTGCTCACTTTTTCCACATTCTGAAATGAGCTCCAGAAAACACCTGAAATGTTGCAGCACAGTTTTCCTTCAATATACAAATATAAGCATGTGAATATGCCATGAGGTTTGCAGCTTTAAACTGCAAGAACATGTCTGCCTCTGCCTGCCTGGGTTTTCATTCCTAAATAATTATTACAGTCACAATATCTTCAAAGTTTATAATTCAAATCCCTTGATTTATAGGCACAATGGCTTTCTTATTTTTATGTTTAATCTTAGTGGGGAGAAAAAAACTTAAGCATTAGGTATAATAGAACTGAAAATTTAGTTTGCAGCTACAGACCCAGAGAATGAGATTGAACAGTTTAAACACAAAAATGGCTTTAAAACCACAAGAACATAAAGAAATGTCGTATGCTGCATAGTACTTATATATAGATGTGGTAAGTTTAGGTGACGAGCAGGACCCTTGGGCACCCAGAGGCAGAGAAGAACACAACCATGGCAGTTCCTGTCCTCTCTCCAGCATTCCTGGCTCCCTTGGGAAGGCAGCTGAACTGCTTGTTGAACAAGTTCCAAAACTGCTGTGCATTCAGTAGCTACTTCTACAGCTGATATGGCCCAGCACAAGCAGGATCCACAAAATAAAGGGCGGAGGCACAACATCAGGCTTACAAGCTAGAATATCACTCCAAAACCTCTTGACTTTGGTTGACTGTGCTGGTCCACACAGAGGCAGAAAAGCACAGTGGATGGAGATGCACCTTCTTGGTTCCTGCTTCATGGGTGAGATGATAAATTCTTGCAGGAAGAAGGCAAACACAGTGTACCTGTGCAGGTACCCGGTTCAGAGGCAGTGCCTGGCCAGCAATGACCTCGGTTATCACTTGAGGCCTGCTTGGCTGCCTTCACTATGCAATAAGCAAGTGTTTGCAAAGTACTAGAGCTGATACTGCTGGCTCCAGGGTAATCTCCTCCCAGTACTCCCTGGTAGGTCACTTCAGGAGCACATTGCACAGGCAGGCAGGCAGGGCACTTGCCCACAGGGCTTCTAGACAACTCTGACCCTTATTTCTCATTCACATACATACCCAGTCATACAAATCAATTTTTCCTTCATCATCAGGAGTTAGAACCATAGGAGAGAACAAAATCACAAGATGTTTGAGCCTTGAATAACAGACCTTTGAGCAAGGTTTGAAAAGAGCAGACAAATCTTGACCTTTTAAATCAGTACATCCAGTACATATTTACTGAAACTCAAAACTCTGAGTGACAATGACACATCTACCATTGCATATATCACTGCAAAATCAGATACAGAGTGAGTTAGATGTTGCTCCTAACTTATCAAGAAACCAAGTACTTTTGTTTCCAGGACAAGTCTCTGCCAGCTGCACTCAAAAGATAATTTTTTACCCCAACCATACACTCACAAGTTTCTAAGTATAAGTATTTGTTCTACGAAATTTCCACTAACCTGAAAGAAACTTTATCAATAGCATCTTAAATAACTTAATTTTTCAGGTTATTTGCTTATGTCTACCTCATAACCCAAAGTAATTTCTGAGTTAATGGAGCACGTACTGACCTCAGGACAGCCTCCTTGTTACCTTGAGCATATTTCCCCTAATGAGAGTATCACAGTGACAATGCTAAACATCAATTGTGTAAAAAATGTCAGAAGCATTATGTAAACACCCCAAAACAAGCATTTCGCTTGAAACAGCAATATTAAGACCAAACTAAAGGAAACATAACTATCATTCGCTGTTATGGCAAACACAGTACAAGCAATATACATAAACTTAACACCAAACTAAGTTACATGTTTGCAATTTTTGAAGTCTCTATCCAAACAACAAATTTGCATGCATAAGGGCTGGGCACAGAATTTTATAACCTGTTGTATAGCTGCAGGCTTTTTCCTTTCTTGAAGCACTACTCCACAAAAATCAAGACTTTTGCTCAGCTTGTGAAAGTTCTTCCTACAAGCTTTGCCCTGGTTTCCAACTCACACGCTATGCTCAGCTTCCTTATAATGAGGCATTTACTGCTGCTAGAGGGCGTGGAGCAGAGTAAAAATACAGCTACTGCCTCAGCACTACCTTGCCCAGGTGAGTTTCTACCATTCCTACTCTGTATGGTAACTATTTCTGTGGAGACCCACTGTCACAACAAGCCTTGTTCATTACAGGTATTCCTCCTCTTCCTGGCATCCACACTTAAGGCTGAGAAGTGTGAGCACGCGTGAAATACCTTCTACCTAATTTGTAACAGTTTTCATGCAAATAGTCAACTTTCAAGAAAGTTTATACTTTTTAACTTGAGGAAATTACATTAAAAAAACTTGATTGCATGTAAATTTGCATCTGAAATGTGCCCAAGAAGCTAGTGGAGACAACTTCTGCTACTACTATTGGAACACAAAATTCTTAACTGCTCATTTCTTTGTCCTTTTGGGGAGTCCACGCAGGCCTGTCAATGCGCAGCATTTGCAGCCCGGACTGAAGCAGCTTACCAGTCAGCACCTTCCTGACACAGTTTCAGGAAAAAGAATACAGATGAACATTGCAGAAATCCACCTCTGTTTTTATTAGAAACTTCTGCCAACATTTATGAAGCTACTTAATTTTGTTTAAGTGTGGCAACAACAAAACAAAAGAAACCTTCTCCCTGACCATCCTCCCCACCCACCCCCCCTAAAAAAAAGAGGAAACTACTAAGTGTTATTGCCATGGTTCAGTTTTATAGGAAACACCAGCCCTTGTTTTGCCTGTTACTAACCACAGTACTGAGAAATTTGATTCATTTTGTTCTAGGACAGCTCATATCTGTGTAATCTTCAGCAAAATCATGTGGTCTTACTTCTCATTTTCTGAGTGTAGATATAATTTGGAGCACAAGGGGCTGGTTTTACAAGCGATAAAAAGCTATGCATTTTCTAGATTATTCTAACCCATTTGTTAAACATCACTACCACAGTCAGAGGTGATACAAATTAGCAGGCAGTCACATACAGTTCTTGAAGGTAAGCTGTCTATCCACCTTCAGTAATCAGCTGCCACGAAGCTTTGAATGCCAAGCCAAGGCTGGTTCATCTCCCAGCCTCCACTAAATCACAGTGAAGAAACCTGTGCTCTGCTGTGGCCTGAAAAGCAGTATTCAAAACAACTTCTCAGCTCAGATGTAGTGAAATCACGTTTACTGTGTGCCTGGTTTTAAAACAGCTGACCATTTTTCCTCGGTAAAAGCTCTGTCCCAGATTTCTCTAAACATAATCCCTGCTCTACCCAGGACTCCTTCATGTTCCCTTTCAGTTACACCACAACATACCCATGCTGATATTTATTCTGCTATACTGTATTGAGAAGATATGGAATTTTAGAGCTGTTTACCACTGAATAGAGGCCATCCAGTTAGTTATAGTTTGGGTAAATCAGTTAGTTTTGAAAAAACTAAAAATCCCAGAAATAAGCAGCATATACCACAAGTTACATCTCATCCCCACAGTTTCGAGGCCCTGCAAGTCAAGTGCAATTTTACCAGCTACAAAAAAATGTTGAAAAAGCATCTTGAATCTCACTTCGTGTAAAAAAAACCATTTATTTTTCTTTCTTGTTTGAGTAGTCTAGAACTCAGTTTCTTCAAGTTTTCTTACCACTGTAGCATTGCCTGGCAAACACTGCCATGCCTTTACTGACATGGATTTGTGAAATTACAGCACTAAAGACAAGATTACCTCAAAAATATTTCTGCAATTCAAAACTCCCTGGGCAACAGAGAGCTGAAAGCAGCCCCAGCCCTTTCAGGCAGATGGGGCACAAGAGTGTCAGCAGCATCACAGCAGAGGCAGCTGGGGACACCAGGGCGATGCACGTGATGCTCCTTCCTGTGTGCTCCAGTCCACCCTTGAGTTCTGTTTGCATGCCTTCCTGCCCCTCCGCATGCACACTTTCCAGATCTCTATGTGCAACAGTAACACAACTTTAACTTGACCCTGCCATTCTTCCAGGTGCTGGGGCTCATCCCTGCTCCAGCTACTACATCCTGCTGCCAGACCTGCCTGTGGGCTTTGCGCTAAAAACCAGACTGGGGACCTAATCCAGCCAAAAATAATTCCATAGGAGGAGTCAAGGTCACTTCTTCCACCAGCAGAGTTGACTGAAAGCACACTCAAAACCACAGTTTCAGGGTGCGGTTCCAGAGCAATTTTAACACCTCTAAATTCTGGCTGCCACAGTCCCACCTGGCCAGAAATTCCCCTGCGTCGGCCAGCAAGTGAAGCTGTGAGACCTGCAGTCACCCCCTGCACAGACCAGAGGTGACTGCAAATCCAGCAATGCAAATCAGCTCTGCTAGGAGAGATTAGCTTCCTGACAGATTGGGTATTCGTGCTGGCAAGAGGTGAAGTTGTCTTCAGCAGAGTGACAGAGCAGCTGAAGACAAGTTCAGGCTGCTGAAACCTCACCAGCTGCAGCAGTTTGCAGCAAAGCGGGAGATGGGATCCCAATGCAAATAACACCAGTTAAAAACAACATCTTATCAGTGGTGTTGACCCCAGACAAGGATCATGTCCTCAAAAATATCTGCGTCCTTGATTAGTTCAAGACTCTTTTGCCTTGTTTCTAATACTTCAACCAGAGTATTAGGCACAGGTAGCCCCAGTACTCATCCATGATTCCTCAAAACATCTTTGAAACAATGCCCTTAAAAGACAATAGTTACTGGCCTATAGTTCAACCCGAAAACCCTGTGGAAAAGCAGTTCCCTTAATGAAGCACACTTCTGGACAGAGTTTGGGTATTTCGCATTCCAGCTGCCCCTGGATTAACCTGTGCTCTCCTCCCACAAAAGGAAGCTCCAATCCTACAAATATAATCAGTTTACAGAGCAGTTTTATAAATCAAGCACAAATGCAGGAGGTTATTCTTCATTTCAGGAGGAACAGACAGGAGAGGATTGATAGTATGCATGAATACAAAACCCTCTTCACACTTTGAACCCTGGTAATAGTTGTTTTAAACACCTTGCTAGATGCCACAAAAGCTTTTACTGCACTTTCAAAGAAGCGAGAGAAGACTGGCAGAGACCACATCCTTCATCACTCACTTTAGCAGAAGCCACAGACTGCTTGGTCTGATACACGCAGGCCAAGATAAGCACCTGAGACAAGGACAGTAGTTTCTAACAGCTTTGGATCCTGGCTGGCAGACAAGGCAGGACCACACCTGGAGGCAGAAAGTCTTTATGGGCTGGCAGCAGTTTGCCAGCTGCTGTGAGTCAGTGCTCTAAAGTGCTCCTTGAATCTGATTCTTGAAGAATTTATAGCTGGACAACCTCAGCTTGGGCAATAAGTGATAACAAAGAACTGACATAATCCCTCTGGATAAGTATTTCTTGCTAGTGCATATTCATTTGAACAAAACAGTAATTTAACACTGAAATCAGCTACCAGCACAGGTTCTTAATGGCTGTTTATTTGCTTACACATTTCAAAAGGCATTTAGAAGCTAAAGGTTTCACTGTGCTGAGTTTATAGGAACACCATCTGGTTTAGTATCCTGTTCCCTCCCTCTCCTGCCACCTTACCACGGCTGTTGGCCACCAGAGAACACACTGCAGGCACTGCCTACCCCACCAGCCCTTCACCACCATGGACCGGGGCACTCTTGTCCTGTGCCACATCAACTGGCAAAACTCAACCGGAGTAGTGCCAGGGCAACATGTTGGTCTCCAGCACAACCCTGTCCCTGTGCCAGATACTCAGCAGCCCCCTTCTCCTCCCAGCAGTGAAAATAAGGCAGTATATGTTCAGCAAAGCCCAGCTGGCTCCGCTCTGAAGGAGACATTGCTATTTTCTGAAGGTGAATGCAAGGGCCGAGGTGTAGGAAGTGCTGACCCAAGAATGAGCTGTGCAGGACACAGCTCTTGTCCCAGCCTGTCTTATCAAGGATCAGCAAAGGAGGCGTATACAGCAGGCATCCCTCCCCCAGCATGGGGGCACCTGGCCTCTGCCCCCCCCAGTCATGGTCCCCAGGCAAGGGTGGGCACAACTCCTCCCCTGTCCAGTACCTGTGCTTTCATTCCACAACATGCAGTAGTTCAAGGATACCTGTTCCAAAAAAACAACGAAACAGCCCGAACAAGTGAAGCAAACACAGCAAGTTAATCATTTCCTGCAAGGAGCAAGCACAGCAGAGCACACTTGCTTATCACTGCACTGAAATACGACCCACCAGTCCTGCCTGTCACTGACAGGCTTTTTATTTTTTTTTCTGCCTTACATGTAGGGTTATTCCTAGTAAAACATAGTCAGCTTGAATCAGCAACAGTATCGAGCAAACTTTGAGCTAGAAAAATTATGTAACTGAAACCCCACTTAACAGAAGAGGCAAGCTAAAAATCTGCATCCCTGCCTCAAGTATCGGACTTGATGTAGCGCACTCACATGTGCTATAAATCCTGTTTCCAGTGCAATATTAAGATTTCTGTTTCAACAGCATTCAAGTAGCTTTAAGCATGCTGTAACATAGCTCTGTCCTTTCTTTACCATCTCAGGGGAGATGAACCTGCTTTATACAAAAAGCACACAGAGAACCACTCCTCCCAAGTGAATTATGTGCACTTGGTTAAACAAAGCAGTTAAACTTTTTGAGTTCTCATTCAGCAGTTTAATTATTAGCAACCTACAAAAGAGTGGAAGAGATAAACAGTGTATTTGGTTGCCAAATAACACCCATCAATAAAAAAAAGGAGAAAAGTGTTCTCATAAGTCACAAGCACTACAAGAAAGCATACACCCAAAAGAATATATATGCATAGCATATATGCATAGGACACAGCAAAGCCTTTTTTTTTTTTAAGTTTCAAAAAACTTTTAAAAAAACCAAAATCCCATCTGTTTTCACTTAGGAAAATCCTATGGAACTTTTACCAAAAGACTTTTCCCCCTTTTCAGACTGAAAAAGAGCCATTTGTTTCCCTGCACTTCCTAGACATGCAGACAAATCTATAGCTTTTTATGTTAAAAGCTTTTTGAAAAGCCACTGGTTTGCAAACTTTCACATCCTGCTGAGCAAAGAAGCTAGGTGTAGTTTCATAGAGAGGCGTAGGCTGTGTTTCACTTCAGGTTTGCCCTGTCTGTCTCCACAGGCAGAGCAGCACTCCCTCATGAAGCTTCATGCTGCTTAGAAGTCTCATCTCCGAATTTTTAGTGCCAAACAGTAGCAATTCTGGGAGCCAGCACCAGAAGTAGAAGCAACACTCTCATCACTGGATACCATAGTCAGTTTTCCCCTGTATTAACCCATCATCCATGCCCAGTGAAACTAGCTTTCGGGCCTCAGCAGCAGAGGTAAAGACTTATCTGTGTCTCTAACAGAAGGATCTGCTGATGTTGGAGCACCTAGTGTTTCTCCTACTCAGCAGACAGGGACTCAGGGCATATATTAATTCAGCTACTCTAAGCATGGAAATGCCTAAAATCCTTTTCAAATCCAGACCCTCACAGCCTCACTCTCTGCAGCTTCACTGCATTCCTGGAAGTGCAGTGAAGCCATCCAGACAGTTCACAAAAACTTAAACATTTGTTTCTGCACACAGATTTCAGGGAAAATAGCTATAAAGGAGCTGAGAGTGACAGGAAACGAGCATTCTCAAAGATACACCATTGCCTGATTTGCTATCTTCCCATGTTCAAAACTTCATGTTTAATCTGTGAGGAACATCTGAGATTTATACTTTTTTCGTCTTCATAATCTTCCACAGCACCAAATATTTTTGTTGTAAAAATGGCTCATACCTCTAGTTGTAATATAAGTCCTGATTCTCTGCAGTTCTGTGAACCTTTGTTTCTGATTGTGCTGGGATTGAGAAATATACCAGGCAACAGCTGTAGCCAGACTGGAAACCACTAAGTAAATTCAGTTGCAGTGTGCCTGTTAACACGGTTTCAGCTGTATAAGCCGCTTCCTTGTCATTTTATGTTCTCACTTGAGTTGGTATTGGAGATAAATATCCGTCTGAAGGGCTCAGTGGAGCACCAACGGAAATTTCTTCGGCATCTCTTTTAAGCTATCGACAGCAGGCAGAGTTGGAGGCACCTTTCAACAAGTGGTCCAGGAAGCCACAAAGCTTTCACCCGAACAGACCAAGGGAAGGCTCTAGGATTTTGCTCTGAGCTCCAATTCTCCCATGAACCATGCTCATCCTGAACTAGCACCAACCCAGAAAAGGACTGTCTTCTTTGATTTCATTCATCTATTTCCTGACTTTAAATATGGCAATGATTAGCTCTAAGATTTTTTTCCTAGATGTTCTTTGTGTTACTATATCAGCAAAGCTCGTAATGTACAACTACTTTTAAGTTAAGGATATGTCTTCCCAGTTACTAACTGTGCTCAGTGAGAGTTCTTTTCCCCAGTGGTATCTATCAGTCTATAAAATGCAGCCAAAATTTGCATATGCCTTCTTATTATCGAAATGAAACGCCACTCATAATCATGCACGGGTTTATATAGTACCTGGCAGAAAATTATGACAGTAAAATGCTAGCATTCTTCAGAGCAATACACAAACTCTGCTAGGAGCTTGAAGCCAAAGTCAAAAGTCCAAGTCAAGTTAAATGTTTAAAACAGTTCTAGCTCACTAAAGCAAGGAGTCTTAGAAATTTGATAGCATAACTTGGACAACTTATTAACTCCTTAGGAAATCCAGCATAGATGTGGTGTTCTCAAAAAAGGGAACTGTTTGTCAGTAATCCAAAGTGCAGTTTTAGTTATGTAGAGAACCTATGACTTATGATGGGCTTTCATAAGAGCTCAGATAACGCTAGTGTAGGTTTTCTAGTTAGGGAGCCTTTTCTTTTTTTGTGTTTTTAAGGTGTTGGGTCTCTCCGCTTCTCAAAATGGCAGCCAAACGCAGTGCAGATAAAGCATACGTATTTCTCTAGACACAGGCTAAAAAAAACAAACACGCACCTCTACGTGTCACTACAGACAAGGCTATGGCTTTTTGTTTAAAGTATGGAGTTCTCCATGCAGTTTTTTGGTGTATCTTTTTTTAAATATTGCCATCAGCCTGGCATATTTAAGGAGGCTTTGCCTAGTCCCTTGAAAGGAATGTAATTTTAAAGGTTGCTGCAGCAAAAATTGCATCCTAAAAAGAAGTAGATGCAGTGTGGGACAGCAGCCACAGCCTCTTACTCAGGGAAGGACAGAATAACTACGGGATCCTGAGCAAGAGACATTATTGGTCAGAGGGGAGGCACCATTAGAAAAGACAAGTGTACTCTCATCCACTCCTGCACCTGGGCAGGGAGACCTAACACCATGAGTGGCTACAACCCAGAACACGAACTTGCCCACAGTAACTAGAACAAAATGCTCTCAACTACCATGGCAAAGCATAAACACTGAGAGGATAGACCGTATCTTCAAAACCATATTCAGCATCCTGAAACATGGTCATTCTTTCCCCTAATAATTGAGGCCTATGATCCTTAAAATACTCTGAGCAGCTCTGGCATTAAGGTAAATCATCCTCAGCACCCAGGTGAGAACAAGACTCAAAGGATGAGCCTGTTAAGTCAAAGCCTAATCTTTGGCTATATCAGAAGTCATGACAGACTGACTTCTACCTGTCCAGACCCACATATCCTGAGACCAGCCAGGCCAGATCTACACAGGAAAGCCCCTGCTGCTGGAGTCTTGATGGGCATACAACAAACATTTCTGCATCTCAGGCAAGTGGACAGTGTCCAAACTGAGGCTGGAGCATGATGCAGCACACCTGGACACTGCTCAGGACACATGTGCAATGGCACAAGCAGCCAGGACGACTGGCTTCATAAGTAAAATACTCACCTTTGCTAACACAATAGCATCGGCACTCAGACTATGCCTGTAGTAACCAGTGAACACACACCTTCACAAGCATCTCATCCACCTACTGGGTAAAATGAAAAATGAAACCTACAGGCAGGTTCCACAAACTGCCCCTACAGAGGGCATCAATAGGGAGAATCAGTCATCAATAAGGAGAAATGCTCAGAAGAGCCTGGCATTCTCCAAGCTGAAGGTCTTACTGCCAAGCACCACTTTTTCTCTACCTGCCCTAGGTCGAATCAAGGTGGCCCCTAACACTGTTAAGGACTTTTGTGTTTCTTTCTAAAAGGAGGTTTCAAAACCGGTTTTAAACAAAGCTACTATGATAAGAACTGGTAAGTTGCTCCTTAGACCACAGGATGCCAGGGTTGTTGGGAACTTTGGAAATCATTTGCGTGTTCCCATTTTGCAATGCCTGAAATATCAGAGGCATTTCTTGCAGTAATGGCACAGCCATGGGCTTGCACTGCTCTGCCCCACAGGAGCCAGGAAAAGCACAGGCGGGTTCAAGACCCCAGCACGGCACAGCACGGGTGGGAGAGACCTGCAGAAGGAGGAGGTAAGGTGCTTCAGGGGTTTTTCTTAAACACACATCTGGGAAGTAAACACACCTCCTCTGAAAAGAGATGCCTGGTATCTGCACGTTCTCTCCCCTCATTCCAATTACTTAAGAGTTGCAAAGTTCTAAAACGAAGTTATAAAACTAGAAAGCAAAGGTTTAATTTTATAATCCGAAATTCCAAAGTGATAATCCAAAGGTTATCAAATTACAACCTGAAACTACAGTCATAACTCAAGTTACGAAGTTACAACCCTGTAACACCAAGTTATACCTGTAACACAAAGTTACAACGCTAAAACCCGAATCTCGACCTCTAATCTAAAACTCCCGAGCTGCAATGCGGAATTACAGCTATAATCC
>VZTF01005798.1:242893-369002 GCA_013397755.1 Cnemophilus loriae
TTAAACCGAAGAAAGCAGGAGGGGTGGGAAAAAAAAAAAAAAAAAAAAAAAAAAAAAAATCACTAAGAAAAGGTCCCGAAACGCCCCCCAGGAGCCCACTCACAGCCGTAGCGGGGCCGCTGCAGGGACGCCAGCTCCTCATGGTGCATCCTGCCGCCGCCGGGAGGGACGGCGCCGGCCCCCGCCCGCCCTTCTTATGCGCGGCCCNGAAAAACAACCAAAATCCAAGCCCCAAAGCAAAAAAAAAAAAAAAATCCCAAAACAACAAGAAAACAAAAAAATAAAGTGGAAAGAAATGAAATCCAATCCCCCCTTAAAAGCTAGTGAAACAAGAAATAAAACAAAAAGCAAGCAAAACAAACAATAAAAGCAAAACAAAACCCAAAAGAAAAAAAAAAGGAAAATAAAAGAGTAGAAAAAAAGTCCCAAAACAAAAAATCAAAAAGAAGAAACCCTTCCCTCTCAAATGCAGGAAAAAAACCCCAAACCAGCAAGCAATGCAAACCCTCTGAAAAAAAAAGGGAAACAAACCAAAAAACACCACCCCAAACCACCGAACAATTTAAATAAACCAAATTCCTCAGTGTAGAACGCCAAGGAACCTCCCCTATGGTGTTTTGGCAGAGTGGACTCTGAAGAGAGATGAAGAACCAAGCCCAAGACTCCCTCCTGTAGTTTTGCTCTTTTGAGCTTTTCCCTCCCCACAGCAATGTTTTTGCCAGGCCACAAAGCCACCATCACGATCTGCAGGGCACTTTGGATTTGGGTGTACTTATGTGGACCTGTCCCATGTTGGTGCTCTTTTCTAAGGGGTTTTTTGAGGGAGCTAGGCACATTTCTCCATTCGAGACTCCTCTCCAGGGTGTTCCTGTCAGAGAGGGCTGAATTTCAGGCAGGTGAGCAGCAAATCCAGGAATCAATGATTCACATTTTACGGCCACAGGCTTCCAGGTCACTATGAAATGCACCTGAAGATGGCCAGAGACAGAGATTTCCCAAATGGAGGTGTATTACAGGGCAGGACTATATCCTCTTGACAGTCACTAAGCAGCCACCATGAAGTTTTCTGGAAGACAGGATGAAGTAGTGTCTGTGCACAGCCACAGCCTACCCGTGGGACACAACGCACCTGAGTATGCTTGTATTTTAATGACAGGTACCAGGTGACTCTTAATGTGTATTTTCAGGTTGTCTGGAAGATTGCAGTCATTTGTGTTTCAAAATAAAACGCTGCTGGATCTATAGAGTCTCCTCTGCGGTTTTCCACAGGTTTGAAGACATCTGTAGTTTGTTTTTGAGGACTTTGTGGGAGCACACTCCCTTTTTGCTCATCTCTGGCTGTTCTGGGCACAGCTCACTGAGGTGGGGAAAGACACTCCTGATAGTGCTTAAGACATGGATTCTTCAGGAAGAAAAGACTGACAGAGTACAGGAGAAAAATGACACCTAAGAGGAAACACTGTTATTTCTCTTGATGTCCTTTTGATTTCTTCTGCTCCCTTTTCCTCCATCCCTAGAGATCAGAGAGCATGACTTACAGCAGAGGTGTGTGATGCAAGCACCAGTAGAGCTGCAGTCTGCACTTGGCTTTCTGAATTCTTTCTTGAGTTTTAAACGAACACCCATTTATTTACTTCTTCTCTTATAAAAGAAAGTGGGTGATCAAACCCAACATGGAAAAGAATAAAGTGGCTTCCACAATTTAAAGAGTTTGTTGAAAATCTTGCATTTGCTTTATATGACCATTTCTACAGCCTTTAACACTCTTACACAGTCCAGGTCAAGAGTGTACTATAGAACACTTCCTCCATTCTTTTATCCTTTATTCAAAGTAAGATACTTCAAAATTTTCCTAAAAATATATTTTCTGACTAAAATCAAGGGGCCTTTTCCCCCTGGAAAGCTTCATTTTGACGCAACTGCATCACATTTCATATGACAGCACTTCTCTCTGAGAAATGCTTGGCCTGGTCTTGCAAGTTGTGTAGATGTGGTGTGATACGGTGACAGAGGGGTCTCTCTCCTGAAGGAACAATCTGCCAAAGCCCCAGAGGGTCTCTGTGTGGTATTCCCAGTCTCCAATGAGTTTTCTTATTCCCTTCCTTGCTGGCAAGACAAGGGTGTGTGCAGACATGGTGTCACACACATGTACATTGACACCTCTGCTGAGAAGATGTTCATCCCTGTCTCTCAGCCTCTGTGCCTGCAGTGTGCTCCCTCCCTCCTCCTCTTCCTCCTCCTTGTGGGTGTTCATGCTCTAGGCTGGCACCAGCATTTTTGTCACCGCATGGGGACTCAGCTAGTTGTCCCAGTTTGAAAAATAACTTTTTTCTCTTAATAGGGTTATTTCTTGGGCCAGCAGTTGGTTCGTTGCTTTCACACAGCTGCCTCTCGATGCAAGTGCCAGCTTAGAGCAGGGGGCAGACCAGGGTAAGAAATAAAAGGCCAGGGTACAGAGAAGTGAGAATGTTTTTTTGGCAGCAGTAACCTCTGTAATGCTTGCGGAACAACAGGCATGACAGAAACCAACTGCTCTCAGTGGGAACTGAGACAGGTAAAAGAATATTGGAGTAACAAGCAGCAGCCACGCAGGTCTGCTCACGACATTCTGCATTAGGTTCATTAATCCCTGCTTTTCCGAGTTTAAACGCAAATTCCATCAGCTGTTCCCGGTATGGAGATTTAAACACCTCTGGCAGGGACCAGGTGGAGAAGCTGCAGCCTGCCCCTGTAAACTGCTGAGTGCTCCGTGTGGGGTGGGGGACCAGCCCCTCTGCACCTCCCTCCTCCTTGCCCTTCCAAGGTCCTACTGCAGCTGTGACTGGGTGGAAAGGTTCCCTGCAAGAAAGGCTGAGCATTCTCCCACTTTCTTATGGGAACCTGAGTGCAGTAAAAGATGTAAAGTCAACCACAGATTTTAGGCTGCCTATACCAGAGCTAACACCATGGACACCATATTGTTTTTTATGAGCATACACAAACACTGCACTTCTATATGTTACAAAGAAGCATGCACTAAAGAAATCAGTGTAGTCAGCTATCTAGAGTAAATGTTTGAAAGTGAACATTTCCTGTTCATACTCTGTGTCCTTTAATGGAGCTTAAGATCAATGTCCTCACCACATTATCAAGGACACTGTGGCTAACATGCTTTCCACTGCCTTCATACTAACAATCCAGCTCCAACTTCCACACCTGCCTGTGAGGGACACCGTGCCCCAGTAGGGACAGAGTGTGAGAGCCAGCTAGGAATGAATAGTCCATATTTAAATACAACAACTGTGTGTTCAGAGGCAGATCTGGACTGCTCCAGATCTAAAGAGGGAAATAAGCTGAAAGAAGTGAGGGATGAAAATGTACCCTTCCTACATATCACTGCCTGTACTTGGATCAAAAAACTGCTGAGGCCTCTGCTACTTCATATTTCCTGACAGTCCTGTTGTGTACAGAGGGATTTTATATGGTGAAGGATATTGATATTTGAAATTCTTGGGTGGCTTATGTAGCAGTGACGCAAGTACATGCAGGTAATTAGAGACACTAGGCTTTTTGTTGGAAACAGAGGCTGTAACGTTTCTTTTTCTATGACGATACCTGAATTTATTGTTAAATCATATGCCTTCACTGGCTGCATTTGTCCCACAGAAAGGCAAACTGCATTTCTTAATTTAAAAGACGTTTTGTTTGGTGGCTTTGGTTTTGATTGGTTTGCTTTGGTTTTTGTTTTTTCCTATTAGTTATTGCAGAGAAAGTCTATATTCTTTTCATTTTTGCGGGAGAGAAAAAGGCTGGAGAGATCGCCCTGGTAAGTGGGAGTGGGGAGCTGCTCCTTGGGCGGGTCAGCCTGAATCTCTGCAGCACAATACGGAAGAAGATTAGCTCCAGGCAGGCTCCCAGCTACTGCAAGGACCTTTTCAATTGTTTCCTTCTTACAGCTAATTAAAGGCTGACAAGCTTAAGCTGGACGTGCCACAAGGTGCTTGTGCAGACCCAGCAGCAGTGTGTCGTTAACCAAAAACGCCTTGCTGCCCTTTATGCTCCCTGTGCTGCCAGATGGTCTTACTCTGACTAGTGGAATGGACTCTCAGTGCCTGAGGATGGTGGGAGGGCTCCCTCAGCCCGGTTGGATATCGGAGCTGGCCAAAGTGATGGTGACTCACAGGGGCTTGGTGGCAGAGCTGGTGTCCCCGTGTGCTGACAAGGCTATTAGTGGGAACACCGGGTGAACCTAGACTAATAATTTTGCATAAATTGCTGAGAAAAGGATGCAACTGCTGTGTTTATGAATTCAACTCAAAGGTCAAGAGATGCTCAAGGCTACATTAGAGAACACAAAATCAGGAAGTATCCCCAGCACAGCTGCCTCTACGGTCTGCTGTGGGTCTTGCAAGCAGCTGCCTCTGCAGGGAAAGGGATCAGCTCTGGGAACTGTGCTGGGTTACTGCCTCCCCCTCAGCACAGTATTCATCTTATGCATTATTTATTATCATGAGGTAAGTAAACAATTAAGTCACATAATTGGCCACAGGGATCCTGGAGAAAATACAGACTGTGTCAGTGGGGAGACTGTAAGTCCCCTGCTCAGAAAAAGCAAGTGAGAGATACCACTTGCCTCTGTTCCCTTCCTTGCGTGCCTAGAGGGGAAAGGCTATGGTGCAACTCAGTCCTCGCTTCCCTCGTTCTCTTCTCAGGTCTTTCTTTACAATAAGTGAGGGCCTGTGGTCACAGCAGAAACCTTAATTAAAAAGGTAGATTAAGCTCAAGCTAGACTGGAGCTATGGCCTTCAAAGGATTCTAAAGAAATGTGAGATTTTACAAATTCAAAATATCATGGCAAACTGAATGGCAGGTTAAATGGAGACCTGTAACAAAAGAGCTGAAGTGCCTTTCTCTCTCAGCAGCAATCGTTCCTTCCCACTGGGGAAGTGATTTTAACTTCTGAACTGTCCTGACATATGGTCAGAGGCAACACTAAACACCAAACCTCCATATTTAGAGGAACACATTCCTCAGATTTTGTAATGATTGCTACGGTGAGACAAGGTATTTGGAAATGTGCCTAACTGAGCTCTACTGGGCATCAATATAAATAAAAGAAACCAAATTTTACTGCTATTTGATAAAAATTGAAAATGAAAGCAAAATAAACAGTTTGTGAGATGGAGGAGAAATATGTGAGTAACTTTGACCAAACTTGTAGAGAAAGAAACCAGAAGATGTGTATTAAAAGGCATGTTAAAGGGTAAAGTGTTACATTAAATGTGTGTAAAAGGGTGTATTTGTATAGCACTGACACCTGAGAAAGAAAATGGTTAGAGAAATTACTTTAGTGTCAGAAATCTGTCTTCTTTTTGCCACTTGCAAATCTCATGTTGTTTGCCTTAAAGCTCCAGCTGCCAAAGTAAGTAGGTGCTTAATCCCCCACAGTCTTTCTGAGGAAAATAGACTTTTTAGACCTCATTTTTTTGAGGGAAAACTAGCAAATACAGTCCTGGAAATACAAATAGCTGTATATCCTCCAGCGTTTCTGTCAGAAAAACCTCATGATTTCCAATTCAATAGTAAATCCAAGGATTTTTATTTCAAACATGGACATACTGGAGAAAGCAATACTGTGATTCTTCAGTGCCTCTTCCCAGGCCCTAGATTGCATGTTACAAACTGGAGAAACACTGCTCATGCTGACACGCTTGTGTTCACAGGGCTGTCTGTAGGGTCACACCGTCATCTCAGTCATGGGACTAAGCTGACTTAATGTTCCTCATTGCTGCCCAAAAGCCATGGTTTTCTTTTTCAGAAGCCAGCTCAGCTCCCAAAAAGCTGCTTAAGTGTAAAAGAGGCTGGAATGATGTGTCCTGTGCTGAAAGTGAGAAGCAGTAGTGGAAATACCAGGTTATACCACAGCTTGTTGTGTCTGCTTCTAATTGCCTAAATGTCATGCATCTAGCATTACTTAAGGTGCATTTTGAAGGTGTACTTTTATATCCCCTTTCCTATCAGGTGAGGGCTCCCTCTGCTTTCCCCATCTGGGCAAGACTTTGTTAAATCTTGTCTGTCAAGGTACCTAAGAAACCAGTTTCTCTGCTTGAACAGGTTTTTTACAAAAAGGAGTATTTGTTCGAACTGTCTTGGACAAATGCCCTGGTTCCTGCAAAAGTGGCATGAGTTTAGCAAGATAGAGGTGGAAATCTTTCTGACAGCACCCTGCCAGAAAAGAGCTTTCTCCATTTGCCTGTTGGAATAAATATTTATTCATTTAACAGAGTACTTCGGAGTGGAGTGACCCTCCTTGTCTAGACATTATGAATAACCATAAAAATGAATTCAGAACTGTTTGAAAGCAGAGAACATCTGTGGCCGGCTGCAGCTCACAGATTCATGAAAAAAACATTCTTTATGGAGCTGGATGTAGCAAAAGTAAAATCTTGATTGTTTCCTCACATGTTATCCCCAAGATATAAGTGGTCTGTCTGTGGCAGTGTTTCTTTTGGGGAGGGCGGATTTTTATGGGTTTTGGAGTGGCATTTTTTTGGTTTTGTAACACAGCATCTGTGTGCTTCTTTGTGATTGCATGTGCTTAGCAATGTTTCCACTCCACTAAAAGTCTATGCATTATTCACTCATTAATGTTTTATTTATTTATTACTCTTGAGGCACTGCATTAGGAGCTTTGAATTTACAGCATACTGAGTGACAGCTAAGGCAACCCTACAACTATTTCTTGCCTGCCAACAGTTGCCCCACAGATAAAGCACAGGCTGAACTCCCATGGATTTCCACTAGACTAATTCTGGTCTTCTTATTTCCATCACTTTTCGACTGGCACAGCTCCAGCCTTTTGAAAAGCTCCTCATTATTCACATTAGTGTAAAAAAATGAAGAACGTGTCTAAAAGACTGACAAATTCAGGCTCCAGGAGGCTCGGCCAGGAGAGCTAATCCCAGCATCCAGGACCCTTCACAGGGAACACAGTGTCAGCAGCCTCCTCTTATTTAAATCAAAATGGCTTCCATTTGAATTACACTCCTGGGAGCGTCTTTGTTGTTTTCCAAAGGGAAAACAGGTATTCCTCAGATAACCAGATTCCAAATCAGTTGTGTCTGCAGCGTTAAAATGAGCATGTGAACAATGAGCAGTGAAAAATTAATCAGCTTGTGTAGGTTGGGGAGCACTGGTATCCTGGCACTGGCTCCTTGGGTTATGGCAGCACTGCTTGCAAAGAGGCCCAAAGCTGCCTCCACTCGAGACTTGTTCCACCAAAACACAAGTCAGAGGTGAGCTAATCCCTGGGTAAGGACACTGCTCACCCATCTCACTAGGTGTGTGGTGCCTGGATGAGGGAAGGGTCTCATTCTGCTGCTGAGCAGTGACAGCTGGAACTCTGGGAGCTTTATTAAAAAGGTCTTTCCTGTTATTTTCATTAGTTATTTTTCCTACTCCACCTGTAGGTCAGTTTGGCAATTGCACTGTTTCAGTGTGGACCAGTTTATCTTCCATAAGCAGATTACTGACAGTAAAATATGCTCTCCAAACATGGTCAGTGTTAATGCTTTCACAGAGGAAAGATCCTGTGTCACCGTGAACAGGTAGTTTTCCTCGGTTTCAACATTCATGTAACAATAACAATACAAAGTAACATATTTAATTACAGATGACTCCTTAAACAGATGTGTGCTCTCACCCACCTGTTTTTTCTTTTGGTTTATGATCAGTCAATAGTTCTGATACGGTTTTGGCATGCAAAGTCCAGTGTTTTACCCTGGGAACTGGGCTCCATTTGACCCTGTAAATAATTATATATTCTATATATCACAAAACACAGTGTGGCAGCCCTACCAAAGACACAGAGCTAGAGTTCACATTAACAGAGCAGTACCAATATTACTGTAGCTCAAAAGCACGTCAACATCTTAGTATTCCTTTGTTCTACATCAACATCTTTACTAACAGCTGTGACCATTTTTGGGTTTTTTTT
Organism: Cnemophilus loriae; assembly: GCA_013397755.1. Classification (NCBI taxonomy): domain Eukaryota; kingdom Metazoa; phylum Chordata; class Aves; order Passeriformes; family Corvidae; genus Cnemophilus; species Cnemophilus loriae. Next base: position 250,869 of record VZTF01005798.1, read on the forward strand.
TTTTTTTTAATTGAAATTTTAAACCTTCTGATTCTAGCCTAAGACTGAAGGGAAAAAGTCAAACTCCTCCTGCATACTAAGAATTGAGCTGATGGGCAATTAGTCTCAAGCAGCCTTGAGCCTACTTTTCACTTAATTATACTGAACACTATCAAAACAGTTATTCCTGCAACTCCTTATGGACCAAATAGGTGGGATGGGGAAACATATTCATAGACAACAGTTCATGAAGGGTCCAGACCTGCTGGATGGGAAATAAACCTTGGAAAAAAGACCCTAACTGGTATGTAATCCTACACACCAAGTGGAATGCCTTTCAGATAGTCTGGTTCTAACACCAACTCTGCAATGCTCTTTGTGAGCAGAACCCGGAGTTTGCAACACAGTCCATGGTGGGGGTGTGCAAGGACAGCCACCCAAAGACAAATGATGCAGCAAATACAAGAGTCCTCTAGTGGCTTCACTTCCAGAACTCTTGAGAAGGTGGAGTACTCTTTAGTTTTATCTGATTTCTCATTCCTACTCTCTGTAGAGTCCGGTCAAACTGTAAAGCAAAGGATGTTTTTATTTATAGCTGTGTACACCCTGAAAGTCTCGGGGTTAAGTGGTCTGCAGTCTGTGTGGGCACAGAATACAATTAAGTGCATTATAAACAAGCTGTTGTAAAATTCATAATTCAGGTCTATTGTAATTATTGGCAAAAAGCTGTTGTTCTGCAATAATTGAACTCTGCATTATCAAGAAACTTTCAAATTAAAGTGCTGTTTGACTGGGGAAGAATAAAGCTCAGATCCATAGCCTACACTGTACTTGCTCAGAATTCAGCCAAATTATCTGGATATCCAAGCAACATTTTAAGGTTTTACAGCAGGCATTTCACACTTCATTCTTGCAGCTAAGAATTCTTAAGTACCTACTTTTTCAGCCCGTAACACTGTGTTTGAGGAATACTTTGACAATTTGTCATTCTATGACTAGAAGTGTGAGAGTCTGGCTTTTCTGAAGGATCGTGGAATTTACTCAAGAACTGATAAGGCTGACATTGGTTTGTCTTTCTATTTTCACAGCTGGAAACATTGCTTGGATTGAATAGTGTAGGCGTTTCCAAATGTAGTTCAGTCAGGCATTTTTTCTTCCCAAGGTATTTAGTACGTACAACTTCAGTCTGCTATAGTAAAGCAAAATCATTACTGAAGTCCTAATCAGATCAGTTAGGTTCACCATGAGAGCCACAGGCAACATGGTATGAAATGCATCTGCAGAAAGAGTGCATTAACTTGTATACTGTGGAAGTTTACATATGGTGACACCAGAAAATATACAGAATGGTATGACTTTCAGTTCAGCTTAATATTTTTAGGAAAGTCTGTAAAGAACTTTCAGCCAATATTTCTTATCTCTGTTGCCAGGGTAAAGTGCTATTAAAAAGTTCCAGAGATGAGTAAATTAGTTGGGGAGCAGTTTTGGTTAGATACTGATCTCACATAATATATAACCTGTGTACCTTTACAATTGCTGTGGATGAAATACAAATCATAGCCTAGCTGGCATCCGAATGGAAAGCAAGGCATATGGAGGATGCATGTGATCTATTTTAACATTTGTTCTCAGGGATGTACCATGCTGGATACCACAAAATGCCTCCCCCTCTTACATTTGCATCCTCGGTCTCTACACGCTCATCTCATAAAATATGTAAATGGACACACACAAGCAGAGTGCTCTGAATTAAGTATCCCCATTTTGATAGCATAGCTTTGTCAGCCAGGAGTATATATATATATATACACTTCCAAAATTCATTTGGAGGAATACTGTCCTACTAGTGAAGTATCCTTCTTTGCAGAGTGATGTCCTCCAACACAAGACTCCCTGCTACCGAAGGTTTTCTAGAGAGCAGCTAATGTTTCTGAAAGGTAGCTGTGAAGCATATCTTCTAATCTGGGCCTACATCTCCTTCTTGGATTGTTGTCTTATCTTCTGCATAAAACTGCAGAAGGTAAGGACAGTATTTCTTCTGAGAATGAGACTAGAAGACAAATCTCTACTAGAGAATGAGAGAAGTGTACCCTTCAAATGCAGGTAGATGGGGATGTACATCTAAGGAGACTTAAAATGTGAATTAGTGGTTCTGTTTGTTGTACTCAATAAATACAAAAAGTTATTTTCCATACTGTTCCACTAAACAACCTAGTTGCTAAAGGACAGTCACAAAATCATACATCCCCTTCATAATTGGGTTTTGCAGACAGTACTCTTGCACGAACTGAAAAATGTTTGAATTCACATGTAGCTTAACTTTTCCCTGTTGATGACACAGCTGAGGAGACTCATGTGTTTTGTTTAGTCCATCATCTGTTTAAAATAACCTATATTTGGAAATGTGTTTCCGATTTAGCTGTGGAAATGTCAGAATATAAATAACTCAGCATTTTTTTGTTATTTTAAAGCTACCACATTTAATCTGTTGATGCTTTTTGGATGTCCAAAAAGCACAAATGCAAAGAACTTAACATTGTTGCAGTTCTGCTTCAGTTTTGGGGGTTTCTGTGTTGGTTTTTGTTGTGCGTGTGTGGTGCTTTGGGGTTCTTTTTGTTAGTATGTGTTTGTTTGGTTTTGTTGGTGGTCGTGGGTTTTTTCCTGTGAATACTAAGTTCTTACGGAACCATAGTTTATTGTATAAATTTCCACTGGCCTTTTAGATTCATAGATCACTATACTTTGCAGCAGTATGTTTTTCACGTAGAGTTAGACTAGACCCTTTTGTTGATAACGTACTCCTGCAATGCAGTTGTGTACTGAAAGGCCAAGTGTCTATTTTGTGTAGTTATGTACCATAAAACTATGAATCCCAGATGGTTAACTAAAGAACTTTGCCTCTTACAACCATAGTAACTTTTACTCTATTTTTTTTTTACAGTCACTTAAACTTACTTAACTTTATTAACTTGTTCCATGTTTACTTTTACTATATGTTCAACTTCTATTACCGGCACTAAAGATGAGATACATAGAGAATCTTTGTAAAAGAACTAATTAAGATAAAACAACTCAGTATAGTGGGTAGTGTGGTATATTGTGGATAGTGAATATCAATATTCTGGCTGTCATCACGCCTGGTATGTATCCATTGCAGAGAACATATCTTTATTTTAATATAGCAGAGCAAAAAATCATCCCCATTTATTAATCTGATGTACACTAAATAACTTTGCATTTGTTACACAGATGATAAATATTTTGCAGATAAATTTATAAACACTTTCACATTTTATAGATTTATACTGTACACAGTCATCCTACACAGAGCATGCCCTTTCACAAATATACAGACAGCTTTCCTCAGAGGACTTAATCAAAACACTTGGTCAAACATTTTGGAAGCTGGCAATTTGACACAGAGGAGGATACTGGAAAGATGAGTTCACAATTGTACCAGCTGGACTTGAAATGAAAAGTTCAGAACTACAAAAGAGAGAATTTATCAAGGCACACACATGCAAACACATATATACAATAGTGATGAGTGTAACCTGCTTTCCAGCCGCACACAGCAGTAAAGGAAACAAAGAAAGAAAGAAACAGAGAGGTCAGGACCATTGCCAAGATCTTGATGCAGATTAGCAGAACTGAAGTAAAATTCCCGTGTTCAAATGGCAATTCAACTTTAAAATAGCTTGTTACCCGTATATACAATATGTTACCTTGCATTGAGAAATGGAGATTGTCAGCAATGGTTATGATTTTCTTGACAGCATATGCCCACTAACATACCCGTGTGTTTGTACACTGAAGACTATTTGAAAAATTGTATGCCCAGTTGGCTCAGAGCAGTTGGAAATTTGTGTGGAAGTTTAGAAGCAGAAACTGGGAACAGAAAACCACAAAAAACTAGGAAAGAATACATCTTTTCCTTCTGTTGCTTAGCATTAGAAAACGCTAACAGGTTTTTAAGAAGATCAATAACCTGACAATGCCAATAAATTACAATGAAAGCAAAAAGCTAACAAGTTTTATAAGAAAATCAGTAACCTTTCAATATCAGTAAGTTGCAGTGAAGGCCAAGAGCTCTACTTTCTGTACCTCATCCTTGATACTTGACTTCTGCACATATGTCATCTTACTGCAGTGGAAACGGCCCACTTAAAAAGCCATCTAATTTGATACAGTATATTCCTACATATATTTGAGGCCAAGTATGAGACACAATTTAGTTGTCACAGTGTTGTGCATCTGAAGGTAATACAGCATTTTAAAAAAGTTTTAATTGGGGTTTTTAATACAATATTCTATAGAAACTGGTTAAAATAAACTGCCAGCTGATTCAGCTTGCGGCATTGCTATTAAAATCCTTTTAATGTTTGTGAAACATTACATTCATAGGAAAAAAACAAGCTAAAATTATTCATGTTTTAAAAAGGGCTGAAAGAACATATTTCTCTCTCAATAGCAATTCCATCATGGCAGTATATACAGTCACATACTTAATATTTTTGAAAGGTAAAGCTGGGATCCTGATCCTAAAAAATTGCTTCACTAATTTAAACAGGGATCAGTTTACACAAACACAAAGCTTCTCTCATGTAACACTTTGTAGGATCCTAAACCATTAGGAGGACAATAAATGCAGGCAGACACTAGCAGCTTGGGGGCCTTTTTTTTTATTCTTATATATGAGCTAGCTTTCCTACAGTGCTAATTTCATGCCTGCTCTCAATTTTTGTTGCAAATGTCAATATAGCTTTTCATTTCATTAGTGAGGCACTAAAGGAATCAGTCACCGTATTAGGATGGATTGGTAGCAGGGAGAAACAAGAAAGCACTAAAAGGTTTATCCAAAAGAGATGATGGGAGGTTGTGTTTTTTAAGTAGCTCTTCAAATATTCCCCTTTTTCTTCCAAGCCATTGGTTTTAACCTATGATTACACATTTCCATATAAAAGGTAGTATTATCTACTGCTACTATGGATCTGAATGACAATTTTCTACTTAAAACTGCCTGTTCATGATCACTGTTAGAAACTATATGGTTTCACTCATTGAGCATGTTTTCCTCCTTTCCAAAAGAACTTTTGTGTAAGCCTTGCTACCCTTTCTTAGTCTCCTCCCAAAGGTTTGGTATGCACTGGTATTTAGTTTATTGACTCATAGAAGACATGGGGATAAAAAAGAATAGCAAGCTGCTTGGGTTGGTCGGTTTGTTTGTTTTAATCTTATTATAGAGCTGGCTTTCCTATAGCAAATATACATTTCTTCCTGTGGAAGGAATACGCCCTTTCTTCTGCTTTCTTGCTTCTATAGCACGAGTGCATGTCCCCCACCAGATGAAGAATATTGCAAAGAGTGAACATCATGTGAAGAGCAAAGAAGAAATGTAGCAGATGCCAGAGCTTTTGGAAGAGCTCTTTCCACTGTCACTGATCTGTGGGTATGTGTGATATTTTCACCCTGGACTCGCTTGATTTATAGTATTCATGACTTTATATGGCACTAATTACTGTAGAAGATCTTCATGGGTGTTAATCATTAATTGAAAAACACCCTGGCAATGGCTCTGTTTCAGGCTGGTCCAAAATTGCTGATAAGAACATTAGCAAATAATTCTTTAACCACATCACTAGAGCAACAGCAGCCATATATGCAGAAACAATGAAAAACATACAATACAGAAAATCACAGACATTTTCTCATACATTACACAGAAGTTAGCATGTTGATATCCCCATGGACCATTTTGAAGGCCTTTTGGTTGAGTAAGACAAAATTCATAGCTTTTAGGAGTTTATGTGTCGGAGACTGCTGTCTCTCCTAGTCACTGGAACACCAGTGCCTTTGCATGATGTGCTGCTTTGCTGTTTGGCACAGTGTGATGGGGCAGGAGGGTGGGTTGGGCAGGCAGGGGAAGGCAACAGCAAAGTCAAAGCTCATTTTTCAGACCGTTTTAGGAATCCCCTTCCAATGGCTGGAAGCTAATGGCCAGTTGAGATGACTCTTGGCATCCCATCAGTTTTGCACATGAATAAGTAAAGGTTTCTGCACAAGGAATGGAGCAGGATGTTATTTGTGTTCAGAGCATAATGCACAATGAAGAAAGTAACACCGTCACAGAGAAAGAGATGAGAACATGGTTTGTAAGTTTAACATCTATCTGTGTTATAGAGAGGTGAGTGTGTCCATATGTGTGTATACTCACCCACATATGTCTGCATATGTGTTCACTTCTAACTGTGTAATATTTCTTTACAATATACAATATTATATAGCTTCAGGCTAGGATTTGAAGAAAACATCTGAAAAAATAAAAATCATTGAAGCCTATATCTTGAATTATTACTCTTCATTGTTTACATTTAATTTGATTCCATTTCATTATTTTTCCCAACCCTCTTCTTTTGAAGGATCACCTTTTAACTGGGTAAGGCAAACCCATGTGAGATTCACAAATTATTTTTATCACATAGCCAGTGGGGGATAGGCATACATATGGTCATACAAGGCAGACATTAAGAGGTTAGAAGACATGTCTTATAGATAAGAATACATGCAAAATTGTACAAGAGAAATTCTAGCTGCCAACTCTAGCTCTTGACAACAAATGAAACTGGAACAACACATATGACACTGGACTCTTGCAGAGTACTGTGCTTGCAACAAGCTGTGAGTGCTGCCCTTCAGCATTAAGCAGTTTCAGCTTGCTTGGTCACAACTAGTGAAAACTGAATAGCAAGTGATAGATGTCCAAACTTAGAAAGTAGAAAGCTAAGCAAAAAACCAGATCCTTAGGATCCAAGCAAAATGAGCTTAGGTGGCTAGCTGTGGAGAGAGTGCTGAAAGTGCCTGCCAGCTCTTTTTCTCTCTCACTTTCTCTCTCACTTGTGGACTGATGGGTCTGGCTACAACTCAGATGTGTTGATGGCCAGAGTAGGGGCAAGGTCTCTACAAATCATCTTGGTTATGTGGCATTAAAATGTATATGCATGAATACCCTGGGTGGAAAGAACAATACTTTCATGTCAGGTCATCCTCACCCAAATAATTTTGTTGTTAGGCAATCTCCAATCTTTGGTTATCAGACTGTGTACTGGTCCGAAGCGAGCAATATGTTCTAGACCTTTGTCAAAGAGAAGAGGTTGTTTACCCTAGAATGCACTGTACTTTTCCTTAAGTGTTTCGGTCCTATTAAATATAACTCGTGCGTATGTCGTGGGAGGATACTGCTGAAAATTACTGCTTTGTTCATTTTGAGTTGCACAGGAAGTATTCAAAGGCCCAGAACTCCATATTACAGGCCAGCATCTTTGTACATAATTCAACAAAATATTTAATAAGAAAAGTAAATAAATCAGGCCAAATTTATCTTTTTTCTGCTTTTGACATGTTAAGTCACTGCGTTAAAAAACAGGTCCTGAATGTGGATGAAATTGTATATAACAATCTTATACAACTAGAGTGGGACTAAATTTTGAAGGATCCTTCCTTTGCAGGAAGAAATAGGAAATTTACCTCTACAAAAAAATAAAAATGCAGCTAATGATAAATACATTTTGCAACACTTGTTGAAATTATTAGAAGAAAGTAAATGAGGCTGATAGCAGCACATGGCGTGGTTGTAGGCTGCGTGAGGTTAAATGAAGGTAAGGGAGATCTGAAAGTAGCATTATAAATTGAGGCTTTCCATTTAATTCAGGTTTTGAACTGAGTTCCAGATTTTCTGGCTAACATGTGTCTTCTAACTCCACATCATTGCCTGAACCATGTCTTACCTTGAAAATACAAGCAAAAGTCTGTATTTTCATGCTGAGTTTCCTCAACTAGCAGCATTTGAAAGTACTAATGCAGGCAAATACCTAATATTTTACAGTAAGTTTAATGAACAAGAAGGCAGGAAATACAGAAAAGCAGTCTCTCAGATGTGTTTTCTTCTGGAATATGATTACTGAACATGTGTTTTCTTTCAAAATACCAGAGGAAGTGGAGCATTTCTGTTTTCACTTCTTGTGTCTTTGACCCCCTGAGTGCAAGGATTCATTTTTTAAACTTGTGATTGAAATTTCAATTGCATTTCCAGGTTATTAAACAGGAAACATGGCTTGTAGGTTGTATTAGCATGATATCTTGTTTAGGTAAAGAGGTGTGACTAGATGTAAACATCTTTCTCTGACTAATGAAGATTAATTTAAAACTCAGAAAGGGGAAGAGAGCTAAAGCCTAGCACACAGAGGCTGTCCATATGAGGGACTGAGGACTATATTACTTTGCTGAGAATTGGTCTCCGCAGTTGTGCCTCAAGAGCAGTTACACAAAGATAAGGCTCCACAGTGGTAGAAAAAAGAAAAAAAGAATACAGAATATAATTTCCTCCAAATGGGGCTGAGCTAGATGCACAGACAAGAAGATTCTGTCAAATCTGTACTCTCATCAGGAGGTCAACTGGGGCCGCTCGGTGAGGAGACCTCTCCTTGTATTAGGTCAGCCTTCTTGATATGTAGGGAAACGTGGAGTCTGGCTGTCTCAAAAGGTGAGGTTCACAGAAGAACTTCTAAGGTTGCTTTCCATATTGTTTTAAAAAGTTATAACCAAATTGCAAAAGATAGGTAACAAAACTTCTTACTGAATGTTACTGGGAAGTCAGAAGCAGGTGAGAGAGTTTTGGAATTCTGACTTTCTCTAAGGCTGGTCCCCTAGTTAGAAAAGTAATTTGGGATGAACAAATGGAATGGCAGGAAGAGAAAGCAAGCAGAGCTTGAGTTAGCAGTCTTAACTTTGACCCATATTTCCAAGATGATAAAGGAGAAGTAGACTACTGGAGCCATCAGGAAGGAGGGCTAACTCTTTTTCATCAGTGCCCAACTTTTGTAGCAAACAACTCTGTAAGGGAACTGGTTAAAATCAAGCATAGAGGAAGAAGGTTTCCAGGTAAGTCATTCATTATCAATCCTGCTCAGTGCTCCACTGTGAACACCTATCCCTAGTTCTCTTTCTTGGAGCCTGTACTCAACAACCAATGCAATGCTTGCCAAATGTTGTAGCACATGCTTCCAAGCAACAGGGTGCCAGCGTGGGTATAACCAATCTGGTTAAAATGTACTAACATGATGAATAGGATGCTTTCAAGAACTGCTAAGTCAAGTTCTACTATTAGAAGACTTGTAAGGAGTAAAACTAATTCAAATAAAATTTCCTTGCCAAAAATGAAAACATGTGGTCCCCTCTGTGGACAGTTTCCAAATTGCAAAATAGTTGACCATCATGGTTAACAGCATTCTAAATGCTGTGAGTCTTCTGTGTTTTCAGGGGCCATTGTACTTTTTGTCATTGCTACTGTTGGGATGAGCTTTTCAGAGGCACAGAAAATTCCTAGACATTATATCCTGCTTGAATTTAGACTGACAGGAATTTCTAGATAGCAGTTAGTTAGTTCTGTGACCAAAACAGACAAATAATCAGTTTTGATTACATATGTTTTATAACTGTAATACACGAATGCTATCAAGTTTGCTTCTCTCTGGTGCGTTAGGAATCTAACCTCATCACCAAGTGATTCTTTGTGTGACATATAAGTGAATAGACATAGAAAGGAAGTGCAGGTCCTTCCTTTCAATATTTATTACCTGTAATTGCCTTGGAGGCTGCAAGAAAAGACAGAATTGCTGAAGACCAGTTAAATTACTTTTGCTTATAATGTGAGTAACACGTGTCCAGATCCCCGTAGATTTCTGTTCCAGTCTGTGGATTTCACCTATCTCACCAACTTATTTATAGCATGAAATTGCATTCACTTTTTTGTCTTTATGAGATAAATCTTTACTGTGCTCAAGCAAAAACTATTGATTATTCAAACAAATTTGATGCTGGCTTGCACACTAGCTCTATTGAGTCAGGTAGGTTACCATCTAGGAAATTCTAACTTTAGGTTTTGTTTCATATGTTGGAATTGTTCTTGGGTTCTTTTCTTTGTTCATCTCTTCCATTTACTTATTCTCCTAATTCCTACCCACTATTCTTTTTTCTGCCTTAGAACATTTTAATTCTGGACCATGCAATGTCCCTGTAGGCCCATTTTTAAAAATCTCTACTAATTCCTGTTGTTGCTATGTTCCATTTAATCCAGACTTAATCACAGACCTACGACACAGTCAAGATTTACAATACGACCGACATTGAAATCAACATAATTTTACATGTCATGAGATTTTAGAGTGTTAAACGTCAACCATAGCCCTCAAAAGCTGAATCTTATTTTTCTGTGACCCATTTCCTTCAAGCTGGTCAGATGGTATGAAGTGTTGTGTTTGAGTGTTATGGGAATTACATGCAGAGATGGACAGAATATACTACTGCAAGAGGACAGTGCACAGCAACACAAAGCAATATTTTACCATTGTTGTTGATGCTTACTCCAAATATGTACAGAGGCTTCAGATTTCAAAATAACTTGTGCAGTATGTGCAAGGAGTTGAACACGTGCTGCTGATGAACTGCACAGAGAAATACGGCTCAAATATAATACTAATTGTAGGAAACAGCCTTAAAATAATATTAAGGCTATGACTAGTGGACAAAAGCCACAGATGCAAAACCAAGGCCAGAATTTTGTTCTTAACCTAGAACTTAGTGAAAAATAATTCTTCATCATTTATTAGCATAGTTGGGAAATTTAAGAGACGTGTCTAAGTCAGATTTCAACATAAAATATTTCATCTCAAATATCTTGATCTTAACATTCCAAAATAAACACACTTCCTAAACTTTTTTTTTTCTTACTTTAGTATATTTAAATTATCAACATCAAAATAATGCCTCCTGGTTTTCCATACTCATGCTTTTTTAATTCTGCCACTTTTCTCATTTCATAGCAGAAAACAACATCTTGGGCTAACATTTTTTGTGCTACAATGTGTAGCAGAGGCATTTGTTAGTAACTGAAAATGTCACTTCTAGAATCAGTAGATTAAACAGTGAACTATAAATGCATTGAATGATCTTCTTATGTAGACTTTTACTGACTCTTTTAATAGGACAAAGATGATGACTGATAAAGACTGCAGTGCCAGATATTACTACGCAAATCTAAGTTCATATCTAAGAGCAAGAGAAAAATCAATGAAAATGACCCTAGCTTACTATACGATGACCTTATCTGAAAGCTTGGTTCCTTGGCGTTGACTCATCTACCTAATAAATCCTGTCAGACATAATTAGGAAAAAAAAAACCGAATAAATTTTTCTGTATGTTTTATAACAAATTTGTTATTTGACACTTGAAACTGCAGACAGTTAATCAGCTGATACAAGTTGTCTTAGGTCCAATGAAAGCAATGCCAGTTTCTCTCATCAGAGGATCTGCCCCTTTTCTTTGATAATTTTATAAATGTACCTGTATTAAATTTTAAATGCTGATATTTTAAAGAGATCCCATAACCTTTTGCATAGCATTAGGACTGATGGGGAATTTTCCAATAATCAGAACAGTCCACAGCATAGAAGGAATATATTTACTACCATTTGCTCTCCATCTATGCACTTGGTCTAATAAAAACACTACCATTTCCTGCAGCCTTGCCATGGCTTATTTCTTAGTGGCCTTTCAAAGAGACATTTGAAAATATGAAGTGGTCAGACATCTCTGGAAGTATTAAAAATTAGCCAAGAAAATGGTTAAATTAAGAAGTGTAGAAACTACGAAAAAAATTAAGGTCTTTACATATATAAATTCCAAACAAACCTCTGAAAGTATCTTCCTTATCATATAGTTTAATGGTCTGATTCTTCCTTTATTTGTACTAACAACAGCAAAACTATTTGCATTCATTCACTCCTGGAATGAGACAAATTCACTGTTTTAAATGGAAAAAATATTCCAGATGCCACAAGTGAGAATAAAACAAAATTTTTCTGGAGGATCAGCAAAAAGTGAAAATGTTAGTTTTGTTATTCTCTCTGCTGCGTACTCCTATGGACCTTTAAATTCCTTGCAGTAGCTGTTGCCTTCTCCTCAGCCAGTATATGGCGTAGCTGGTAATCTTTTCTTAGATTGAATCTGCCTAAAAATGTTTCCCAAGAAAGAGTCATTGCCACAAGTTTTTACCACCTAAGCACTGTTCCCAGTACTGATGCAATCCGTAGAGTTTCCTGATAAATGCTGCATGCATTGATACATTAACATTCCCTGCACCAATACTGTGCAAATACTAAGTAATTGACTTGCATGCCTGTACTGTTACAAAAGCTCACAATGCCATGGCCAAATTTAGCGTGTGTTCTTGAAATAATCTGACCGCTTGCATCTTAAATATCTAATTATCAGCATGGTTTTTACCTTCCTAGATATGTCACCAAAACAGTTTTAAGAGGTAGCTTTGCACTTTGAAGTGAAATGGGTTTGAATAGCAAGGTATGCAAGCAAACAAAAGTGAAATTTAAAACTTTCATACAGAGGTTGCTAAATCTCTGCTACTCCAAAGTATCTTTTGAGTTTGATTTCTGACATTTGAGCACTCTACTGTGTGTTGAGAATCTGAAGCCTTTGCACCATCAGTCAGGAGAGCTGGCATTTGTACAAAGAAGGAAATAAATAGTGAATGTTTTTTCCAGTTACATCAACACCTGGGTTCTTGTATCAGGAAGCCGAAGTCCTACCAGACCTCCACACACTAGAACAGTAGAAGCAAGGAGAATAGGGATTGCTTTGGTGATACCAACAAGGGAACCAAATATTAGGTTTCCAAGTACAGCTGCAGCTTTGCATAGTGCATTCAAAAAGCCAAAGCCTGTTGCCCTAGAAGAGAAAACAGAAGAAAGTTAAAATACAGGTGAAAGAGCAAAGCCTTTGAGACACATCCTCAGTGGGAATAAATTGGTACAGCCCCAATATCTTAAACAAAATTTATGCCAATAAGGATTCTGTATTCATATTCTGTGCTCTTATTTATAATGAGAAATTAAAGCTCAGCTACTACAGTATTTCATGGAGGCAATTCATTCATTCTTCCTCAGGGATCAAAATGTGAAATGAATGACTGAACAGGTGAGTTTGCACCTCTAGAACTGAGCATGGAACTTGCAAATGGAAATTCACTAAGACTTAAATGTCTACATTAGGAGAGTGGACATGTCAAGTAGCTCTCTAAAGAGAACTGCTTCGTCATCTGTGTGATGATTACTAATCAGAATTACAGAATGACCATCTTAGGGCACTGAATTAAAATGGAGTTTCTTACAGGTGGTACACATGTTGAACCAGTGCTTTTTCAAAGGCTAACGAGACCTCCAGTATTAATGAACGTTCATCTCTTAGAGGTAAAGAAGATAGGTATATAAAAACCTGTTGGGTGAAAGAGATATCCGAGAAACTTTGGACCAAAGGAAAAGGAAATAGATTGCTGACAGAAAGTATGACACAGGTAATTCAGGTGGAGTCTTGCATTGCAGCGATGTGATTTTAGTAGTCTGGAGTATTTTAATTATTTTGTAACTCCTGCATAGATGTATTATGCAAACTGCCATAATTTAAATTGTGTTTTGACATGACCGTATGATTCATAGATGCAGGAATAAACTTGCACTACCAAAAGTTTCCTAACAAAGATATCTGTATAATGGTAGAATTTGTAACACTTCTCAGCTCTGTTAGAAATTAAAGAGAGAAGGTCTGTGAGGACCTCACACTGTGTTTGCTGGGATAAAATAAAAAAAATCAAGAGAACTGTTGTTCTCATTTTCAGAACAAAATATTTCTTGCTTGCACTGCAATTAAAAGCCCTAGTCTAAACAACAGGAATTAAGAGAAATGCTAGTCATCTAAGTGACTTAAAAAGAGCTCTACATATTCTACTGAAGTACCCATGAGGGAAGGGAAGAAGTCTTATGCTCAGATGTAGGCTGAATTCTCAGGAAGTTTGAAAAGCTTCTTCTGGAGCTACTAAAGAGGAGCCCAGAGAATCCACTTGAAGTGAGAAGACTTGACCCCATCAGAGAGCAAGGAATCATGTCTCAATGCTGTTCACAGAACAGATTTTTGATTTTGAAAACAGCAAACGATGATATCAAGGCATGAGAGATCCTCTGTCTGAAGCAACTAATAGACATGGCCACAGCCCAGGGTGTCAGAGTTCACTTCCTCTGCTCTTTGGCAAATCCGTATCTCAGTGGCGTAGATCAGTAAAGCCTTTTGCTGTCCTTCAGAATAATACCGGTCTTGCTATATTGGAGGACCCTTCATCAAAAGAATGATGAAGTAGATCTAGATCCTTCTCGTATATTTCTCAAATACTGTGGTTTGCTCTAAGAAGCATAACTCTAGTTACCCCACAAAGTCAACTCCACAATATGAACAAGATTCGGAATGTGCCATTTTGAAATAATGGTGCTTTTCCTGTCAAATTCTTAAATCAGTTAAAAGAATGTCAGCAGAAGAGAATTAAAACATGAAACAGACTAATTAATATACCTTCAAATAGTTTTTTTTCCCCATTATGTTAAATATTTATTTTTCCATTGTCACAGGCCAAAGTCAGTTCTCTTACCTAAAACGTTATAAAAGTAAAATCAGAGGAGTTGATAGTGTTCTGGTGTCAGCTTTGTGTATTATGTGTCTTTTCCAAATCTGGGACAAAACACAAATTACTTTTTTTATTTACTGGGTGATTATAGATTTATTTATTATTAGTTTGGCAACATGTCTCTTGCAATCCCCAGCAGTATTTTAATCTCTTTGAAATACCTGATATTTAGCAAAGAAATTACTGTTTTGTCTGAAGTAAGCACAATTCCTCTTTGTGTAAAACACAGCATCCATCCAGATATTGCATGACACTAAGTATCAGCAGTATCTAAAGAAAGAGAGACAGGTCATTTCTATGGCAGAGTAGAAACTACCCAAAAAATCTGTGGAAAAAAACAAGTAGAAGAGACCTAGATATGCCTCTTACACGTTCAAAGTCCTTATTTACTTGTTTTATCTATATTTGATTGAACCTGCAGTACTTTTGCAAAATACATAGTGCTAAGGAAACCTAAACATGCACATCCTGGAGATAACAATTTTGAAAATGACATGTTCTGCCCTCCGGCAATCCAGGCCCCTGAGGCCTGCCAGAGAGCACACTGCTGAGAGCAGCAGATGAGGAAACTTTGGAAAGTGATGCTTGTGAAAATTTCTGACAGAAACATTTGCAGCAGCTCCTTGAAAACACCTTCCTCAGAGGAGAAACAAGCAAGTTAAAACATGCCCATTCTAAGCATGACCTTTGGAGGAATGGGTCTGAAGGAGGAGCATGAGATACACTGAAGGAAGCAGAGAAGAGCTATCCTACTGGGGTGAACTCCCAAAGCCTATGAGAAAACAAGCAAATCTCTGGTATGGAAAAATTTGTGCTACAGAGACATATAAAGCCCGGAATATCTGGAGGAAGATGACCCAGGATGGGGGGTAGCTACTGAGAGGGAAAGAGCTCCAGATTGGCAAATCTTGTAGGATTCACAAAATCACAGAATGGGTAAGGTTGGAAGGCACCACAGTCAGCCACCTGGTCCAAACTCAAAGCTCAAACACAGTCATCTTAGTCCAGCAGGTCTGCCCCCAGCCTGTAATGGTTGTTCTTCCCGATGTGCAGGACCCTGCATTTGCCTTTGTTGAATTTCAGATGGTTCTTCTCTGCCCATCTCTCCAGCCTGCCGAGGTCCTTCTGGAGAGCTTCACAAAGCGTGCAGGTAGGAGGGAGGTTCTTGAAGAGGAAAGGACTTTGTTAAAATAGACTGTAGAGCAGGCAGGTAGGAAGAGGTTAAAGACAACACAACTGGACTGGAAAACTGAGTTTATGTGATAGGATAACAAGAGATTGCAGCTATTCTGAAGAATTCAAGGGAAGAAGGAAAGGAAAAGAGTCAGAATGGTTCTAATGTCAGCCTCACTTATGCACAGAAAGTATTTCTAAAGTTATGGTGGTGACTGGTTGTAATCAGAGTCTGGACAGGTAAATATGATTTCCTTGGTTGCCAATGCTGATGTAAAATCAAACTTAACTCCAAATAACAGAAAAAAATAGCAGAAAAAAAAAAAAGATAAATTAGACACCTAGTCATCAACAGCCTCAGTATATTCAGAGATACCAGAACTCCCCAAAGAATACATAGATACAGCTAAAACAAATTTGGATAGATATAGGCAGGAAATCTTTGGAAAAGCAATAGGACAAAACATATGGGGATGTTTTACTTACGTTTAGTGTTGTTTTATACTACCTTATAAAGGTAAGCTGTTTCACAGATGTTAGTTGCTTGTATCTACTAGTTATGACAGTGGTCTGAATACCATTTTCTGAGCAATTTGAACCATTTCTTTTCATGTTCTGGTCTCTACAGATGCCACTGTGCTTTAGATCTATTATCAGTTATATACTCAACATTACTTTATTGAGTTTTAAAGTAATTTTGTAATACATATAATACCTCTTCTGTCTGAACAAAATTAAGGTAATTTTTTTGCACTGAAAAACTGGTTCTGTTTGTAAAATGAACTTATAGAATTTTGCTGATTGTAAAGGGTCATTATTAGTCTAATCCCATTAGTGTTATCAAATTATAAACAAATAAAAGTAAGAAAAAATAAGCTCATTTTATTGCCCTTAGCTGTTCTGATGATTAAAAAATGAACAACCCAGAAGAAGTTCAATTTTTTAATCTTTAAGCAGATTTCAGGCACGTGCTTTTGCCTAAAATAAGCACATAATTGGCATGAACAATAAGATTTTTACAGGCTTAAGTAAATTGTTGTTACGACCTGTACCTGAAAAACATTGTCACTGTTTAATCTTACGCCTTCATACCCTTCAATTTTAATACTGTGCTGGAATGTGTTTGTACTTAGAACAAGGTGTTCAAACCGTTATGGAGCTCTAGGGGTAGCAAATTCAAACTGCTTGTTTTTTTAAACATCCTTCTTAGAACAGTGTTTGTGATTCAAACCCTTTAAAATCTGTATTAATTCATGCTTTTATAATAAATTCTGCTGAATCCAGGCGAATAAAAATAGCCAGGAAACAAATATGCTGCAAATCAGACACGTATATGACCATAGTCTTTTGCAGCATTAATGCAGTCTCTGCTTCAGTGTTTGGGGAAAGTGCAAGAGTGTCAGCAAACGACCAAAGTTATGTGATAGATCGTCTTAGCATCATGAACAAATTAAGTGAAAAATCCCAAGTGAACAGGTCCATTTATATATACACCAATTTTCTTTGTGTTGATCAGTTATTGGACAAACATTTGCACAGAAATGTCCTGTTGATTTCATGAGTAATCCTCATTACTGGTCAAGGGAGACCAGTTGTAAGTAGCAAGAATCCTTTGTCCAGCTAGAGAGTTCACTTAAGTCCTTCAGGCACATCAGTAAGAAAATGCTGGTTAATCAATTTGGGATTGTCTTAAAAAAAAAACCCAGATACAGATTTAGTAAGATAGGAGAAAAATACAAATGTCTTTTATAAAAATGTTAGGATGAAGAGAAAGCTGGATGTTACTGAAAAGGAATTTCCCCCAATGTATTTTACTTCTGCTGCTGAGAAAGCTGTGACAAAGAAAAATGCTTAGCTTCCTTTCATCCAAGGTCCACATAAAAATGGCAAGAGTCCAAACAGTTAAAAATAGAGGGATTATCCAAGCCTTTAGATTAAAAGAGCTTGTTTCCTGATTGCCACATATGTTCCTTCTTAGACCAGGTGCTTGTATTCCTACATAAAATACTTCAGATCCACTTTTCCACTGCTGATAGATTATCTAAAAACATCATTGTCTTGCAGTAGAGTGCTACTAAATGTGTAGCACAAATATTTGTTATCTTTCTTGCCAGAGCTAGTTAAAAACCCAGCAAGTTACAACAAACACTTTGAATATCACTCTTGTTAGAATTGATAATAAGTAAAGCATTAAAACAGAGTTTCTAAATGTTCTATGGACAATTTTCTAATGTCCAGATAGTTTTTATTCTCTTAAAAATTTAGTACAATAATACATATCATAGCCCGATCAATTATAGTGCTTAATGTGCAAGTAAAACTGTGGAATTTGCCTTCCTTCCTTGGACTACTTCCCAAGGCATAGGTTCAGCATGTCATGCCTTAAAATCTTTAACATTTCAGCAAAATGCAGTTGAACTATATCCACAGGACGACAGCAGAAAATAGCTGTCAGGAAATCTACTGTAAGTCAATTACTGCTATTATGAATCAAAAGAATAGAAAGTTTCTCTTCTGACATCCACACCAATACAAACTTGGACATGAGATACTGTGAGAATAGTATTTATTGCTCTGGGCATAGATGCTCAGGGTTCAAGAAGAAGTGAAAAAATTAAATATCATGAACTGAAGATAGGAGATTGTTTCTTAATTATGGCCAAACCCTTACGCATTTTTTTAGAGGCATTAAAAAAAAGCAAATCTGGATGACTTAATTTTATAGCTCACCTTGAATTCTAAGTATTCCTGGACAAGATTCAAACCCAAATGTCTGGCAGCCATAGTAAAAGGATGAATTGTTGGTTATCTGATGCAAACTGATTTATTCTCTGTGTGGGAGATGATCTATTTCTATTCCACTTTCTATTTAGGTTTTGGCTATTTGTTGTATCATCTCCCTGATGAGAAGCTTGTCTTATAATGCTGGTGCTTCCCAAGTTCACAGGAAGATACTTACCATTTATGTGAGAGTAAAAATTGCATTTTAAAGTAATAAAAATGTCCTAATGTTCCTTCTTCAGAGAACTTTTAACTCTCTTCCACCCATATTTATATTACAGGCAGAGCTGAGAAACTGTGCAGTGTTATTGCAGGCCCCTTGGGCACTCACATTACAACGCAAGCCGTAATTACCTCATCACACAATTTTTTTTTTCTGCATCACTCTGCCAGTGCAGAGAACAAAGAGGGCTTGAGGGTAAAATATAGATGTACTGAAGGAAACTTAGTTTCCCTCATCTGCTGCAGAAGTTGGAAGGTGCACTGTGAATAAGATTGGGGACTACAGTATGAGAAACAGTTTCATGGTTAAAACAGTGGAGTGCTGTCAGAAGACAGGATAAAATCCCTACTCCTGTCACAGAATTTGCATATGATGCAAGCAAGTCACGTAAAGCTAACTAAGTGGTCTTTAAGCATGCATTTCATATTTTCTAGGTGCTCAGCTTAGCAACTCCAGGTTTATGTTGCTGGAGTGCTAGGCACCTGTAGCTGTATTGAAGTTACACTTTCAGCCCATTCCTTCTAAAATGCTCAGTGACTGGAATTTTTGGTGTCACACACTCCAGCCTACACATTTCCTCTCCTGATGGATAACAGAGTCCATTAAGAAGATAAGGTAAAAGACAAGAGAAAAGACAAGACAAAATATAAGTTCTTTACATTTTGGAGTTGTATTAATTTACCTGCTTATTGGAAATTCACTAGTTTATATCTAGCCATCATGAATGTCTTTTAAAATTTGTGTATTGAAAAGTTTAAAAAATGGTAATATATTATCAAAATATTATTCATTACTTCATATGTATCATCTAGAGGACAAGAAACCCACCTATGACCAGCATTAGTAACGTTATTTTCCATTTTAGCACTACTTCGTTATCTACCTGAGAACCATTCAAAATCTATACATCCTCTAACATTTATTATAGCAGTTGTACAGACCAGCTGAGGTTTTATGAAGAACATGAAAGCAAAAGCTAACCTAAAATGGCATAAAATTTGAAAGTACTCATCAAGAAAGTAGGACAAACTATGTAGTCACCTTGATTCCAGGGATCAGTAACCTAAAATGTAGATATAGATGAGTGTGAATTCATACAGAATCCAAATCTGTCAAGATTTTGAAGCAACCATAACTGGTGAAGAAGAAACTGAAATGTGTGCCCTGTACCACACAGACTGCACATTGCCAAACTGTTCACCACACTCCTACCTGGCAAAAAGCCAGTATGATCCCTAAATACCTAGGGTACGATTTATGAAACACCTTTTGTATTATACTGCACAACACCAGCAAAGCCCCTGCAGTTCAGCAGCTGGCTGGTCTCCAAGAGGAGGAAAAGGAGGAGCTACCCAGTCCAGCCTCTTGCACATGGTAGCATGAACTGGCCTCCTTCCCCCCAGCTTTCTTTGAGCCTAACCTCCAGCTACCTTTTATTGCATGTTTGTGGTCATTTCACTGATAGGGTGTAAGAAAACTGACAGAGTGAGCAAGGATTTTGTCCTTAGATTCCCCTTACAGGAGAATCTGGAAGCCAGTTTCGTGACCAGATTCACTCTGGATGCAGCTTTGTAGCAAAAGAAAGCATCATCTTAAGTACGAAGGATTTCATATGCAAAAACAGGTCAGGAAGCTTTGTGTTCCATACATGCCGAGAAAGGCTGTTCGGCCCTACAGTTACTTGCAGAAGCTGGAAATTCCCAGCAAATTGTGGCAAAGCTGTGCCTGGTTATGGAGATCAGAGGAGTCTGAGAAGGAAGCCCAGGACTATCAGAGGTGGGCAGTGCTGGTTGTTAAACTGCAGCTAGTCTGGATAAAAAAAATTATCAGAGAAAAATTCTGGTAAGCAAGTTGAGTCCCTGAAGGTATTAATTTTCAAAAAGTTCTGTAAAACATGAAGTAGCTTTGCTCCAATCTAAAAAAAAATATCTCAACCTGGTTGTTT
Source organism: Cnemophilus loriae (assembly GCA_013397755.1). Lineage (NCBI taxonomy): Eukaryota > Metazoa > Chordata > Aves > Passeriformes > Corvidae > Cnemophilus > Cnemophilus loriae. Next base: position 271,552 of record VZTF01005798.1, read on the forward strand.
ACCTACAACCAAGCTGACAAAAACTAGCAGTCATGGTTCCACCACTATCAGAACTTCTGGGAAAAAGAATTATCTACAGCATATGTCACCAGTGTCTTTCCATGCACAGGTAGATTCACCTATCAGCCTTTTTGTATTGATAATACAAAAAGACAAGTTTTTTCTCTGATTAATTGTAAAAAAGACCCCCACAACTCAGCTTCAAGTAAGTTTCTGTTTCCAGACAGTTATTCCTGCATACAAAAGGTTTTTAAATAGAGAAAATATGAGTAAATTGTTAAAATCCCAAAGCTAGCAGAAACTATTAAAAACAACCATTAGCTACAACTACAGATGCCTTACCATCTGCATAGATATATATAGATAGATATCAGTTACATTCTTTTTGTCATTCCTAGTAATGATTTTTTTTCCGTTAACACCAATGACTTTTCCAATTATTTTTCTTTACTTCATTTTAGGAAAACATATGTGGCTGCTACATTCAGGAATACCCCAAAGATGGTCATTTCTACAGGATGTTTATTAGAATTATATCATAGCATTTGGATGGTGGAAGAATTCTTGCCAGAAGAGCAATTTCCTGAGGTGTAATAAAAATACTAGCACGTAATATTAAAGCTTTGTGCTTGGGATTTATAAATGGCCTGGTATCGCTATTTTTTATAATACAGCTGTGGACATCAATTTCTTGTCTGAAGAAGCACATAATTATAAAACAGCAATGAAAGGAAAACAGATAAGCCAGTCTATACTTTTCCATATCTCTTTATGGACAACACTAAAGACAGTGGAACCCCTTTCCAAAAAATTACACTTGCCAGCAAGGCATCATGCATTTATAAACTGGAAATATTTTTCACTGCATTTCAAACATCCAGTGAATGACATAATAATTAGCATTGCAATAGGAGAAAGGATGCAATGTCCTTTGTTAAGAATCTGGGCAATTCTACATTAATTTTTTTAGGGAGTTGAGAGAGGAGAAGTATTCCATGCTATTCATTGTAATGCAGCTTTTACATTTTTGCGCTCCCCATACAACAGAATATGACTCAACGTTTCTTCCTTCGGTCCATTAAGTGACATAAGGTCAGGATTAAAAAGTTCCCTGTATGTGAAAAACACCCAACCCATGTCATCAAGCAGCAATGCAGGATTTGAAAATTGTCCTGAAATTTGCTGCAAGAGCCCTGAAGAGTCAAGAACAGTGCCCAAGGTAATTTTTTACCCACTTAATTTACACTCTTAGTGGCCCTGCATACAAATTCATAGCAGACTGATAAGCAACTCAGGGTGGTTCAGACAGTGATTTTTATCATGATTCCCACCATTTCACAGCCAACAGACAAATGCAGCTGTATTGCTGGTTTGGACCAACTACTGCCTTTATAACAGTTGGACTAGGGGAAACTCAGAGATACTCCATTATTGTTTTCAGAAATACTACTCATTAGCTGTGTTTTCAATGAGAGGAGCTGTTAGACCTTCTGTTTTCATATGAAACTACATTTATGGTCTTTTCCTGATTAGGTGGGTGATATTAGATGCAAAATAGATACTAAATTGCTTAAAATCCCTCGTTGTTTCACTTTGCTTTTCATAAGACAAATTATTCATTTGGTCCTCTCAAAACATCACTACCTCTGTAATGCTCATGCATAATAATTTCTATTTGCCATTTCTGCTGGTACGTAGTTTCAGTGAGGTTAGGGGAGGTGTATCTGCACATACCTTCTGTCGGTAGGATACAGCTCCACAGTAATGACATCTAGAGAGTTCCATGCTGAGATGGTTAGGCCGTTGTAGAGGCACAGCATACCTATCATCATGGATTCACTGGTCCCAAACCATAGGAAAAAACAGCTGATGCCAGAAAGAACCATGGAACCACCTAAGTACAAGGCAGGTGAAACAAACATGTAGTAGAGCTGTATTTAAAGAATAATATTTGTTTTGTCTGGTATTTCTATGCACACAGTGTAGCTAAATAAGTGACCCAAATATCTGAGTTAAAAACCAAAGTGACCTCCTCTACTGGTAACGCCAGACAGAAAGACAAACGCTGAAGGAAGGAGCTCACAGAAAAAAATATGACTACTTACATATCAGAATATATCACAAAGTATTAAGCTAGAAGCTTCTTTGATCTCCCAAAGCAAGTTGCCTGAGCAAAACTACCCCTGTTATTCTTTGTTCATCATCTTTTGCAGTTACATGAAAAGTGTTCATATATATTTTAATAAAAACACTGTGTTTACTTTATTGTATTTATATAGAGATATTGTCCTAGTAAACTAAGACAATGAACTACCACATAGTTATTTAAGTAAATTGAAAATAGATTTCTCATTGTAGACAATCCACCGGAGAGACCTTTCAGCTGTGTTCCTCTGCAAAACAGCAAAGAACAGCTGATACTTTCCAGGAGCTGCTCCACTAGCTGAGGGTCACCTGTGCACAGCTTGCTTTCCTATCAGCTGGAGCAGAGATAAACCAATGCTCATCAGTCTCCAAAATCTCATTCTAAATGCCTAGGTAACGCTCTTGTAATATCTGTGCAGAAGAGCAAGCAGAGGTGGCTACAGACCCCTTTTTCACCTAGAGTTTCTGAACTTGGGGTTTTTAAAAACAGCACTTATGATGTCACATAAACAACGTATCTGCAGAAGTAATGTTTTTCATTTCTCTGAGCCAAATTCCTGGAAAAGAGGACATGTTACTTTTGACATTTCCTGTACCAAAGTGAAGCCCCTACCTAGCATTGTTAACCGTCCTATTCTATCCATCAGGAGAGCGGACACAATATTTCCTGGTAACACTGCCAAAGTTCCCAGGAAATTAACAAAGTAGATCCAGTAGGCACTGTAGTCATCATCAAAAGAAATCTGGCATCCTGTCCTGACGTGAAAAAATGTGCAATTTATCAATTCACTGTCAACAAATTTATACTGCTCGAGATCTGTGGAAAGAAGAAAAAGAATCATTTCAGCTAACAGCCAACTCCATGTGCAACTTTTGATTAAAAACATTTAAGGTTCAAGCAACTTTAATGACAACTTGGAGCTTTCACAGCTTTGAAAAAAGGGTACTAGTTACCAATGTTAATTTTGATAGTTTTTTATCTTACTAGCAAAGTTTGCAAAGCTCTTGAAAAAGATCAACTAAAGCCTGGAATTAGGAAGTTCTATTACTGTATTTTACTCTGCTTTGACTGTATCAGGTTAAGGTCTTTCAGCACCATCTGGTCTTGCATAAAAAGCAGTAGGTAACCGCAGGTTTCTATGACTCAGTCTTTCTCAGTATCAGGCCTTCTATTTCCTGATGAGACTGTCAATCGTGCTCAGTTTGGTTTGACCTCCTTTAAGTGAGATATTCCTGTGGAATTCATTTTAAACTGATTTTTGTTTCTGAGAAGGCCTCATGGTCTTCAGCTTGTCCATGCATGAGTTACTCTATGTAGTTAATTCTTCTGCTGATACCATTCCAGAGAACTATCCCTATTTCCTTCTTTTTCCTGTTCCTTTTGTCAGCCTTATAAACCCAAACCAAAAACACCTTCCTTCCACATAAAGGCCATTGCTTGCTCTGAAATCTAGGTCTATTACTGTTATGACTGCTGTAGTTGTGGGAAAGTGGGAAGCAATGCCCCATCTCTCCAACAAGCTTAGTTGGCCATGTTCTACTTTCAGTTATGTTTTATTAAACTGGGAAAAAAGAGACACTTCTGTTTATAGGTATGAAAATATGGATTCATATTTTTGCATTACAATACTTAGGAGACTGGGAATGATTATAGATTAGGTAGTTTGAACTCTAACCTCAGATTCCCCTGCCACAGCAAGCACAGTGAACAAAGTATTTCACTAGTCTCTTTTGGACTAAATAAAAATACAGTATTTAAAGTATAGTAAAACAGTAAATGTATTTTCTTCTCTCCAGACTGAATCTCTTTAGAGTTGGTTGAAATCAAAGATAAAAAATAAATCATTTATTATGTGAATAGAATAAATCTTTTATTATCTGAATCAATATTAGGCCTGCAGTATCTCTTGTGCGGTGAGATCCTTTCAGTTCTCTGTTGTAACAAGCTGGTTGCTCTTTATATATTATTATTCCTTACAAGACGACTCCTTGTATGTCTTATTAGAAACCTAGAAATTTTAAATGTAAGATGAGAACATGCAGCTGACCAATGGGCATTTGAGCCTTTTTCTCATACCTGTGTTGTAGAAGGTGGTATTCACAAAAGTACAGTTTCTGAAGTATGTGTTCAGTGAAGTAATGTCTTCAAACACACAGTTCTTAAAGAGCGAATCTTCAAAAGTTACTGATTTAAACTTCATCATAATAAACCTGCCCAATAGAAAGAATTGCTCTCAATCTGCCTTCATAGTTCTGAAATAGCAACAGATCAAGCTGATGCAGCTATTTAGATCTCAAAAATCTCAACCCCAGTGACAATGATTTCTTTGATGCATTTCGTAGATGTGATTAATGATTAACTCATTCTAGAATACAATTGTTCAGAAGAAGAATTAGTAAGACAAATAGCTCCACATAATTACTGGCCCCTACTGCTAATATAATTTATTTGATAATATTTCTGTTGTTACTTGTCCTTAATCATCAACCAAAACCAATGTCATGACATTCACTGAACAGCCTTGTAAAATCACAATTGCTAGTAATTTGACATTACACCTAGAAACAGGGAGATCATGCTTCAGAAATTCAGTCCCTGGGAATAAACAAGCACTTGCTAATACCAACAAGCTGAAAAGAAAGAATGTTTTAAAGAATCTTGATTTGTCAGAGGAGCACGCTGGTTATTGGGTTAGGCTCACATGCAAAACATACCTGTCCAAGTGTTAAAAATTGTTTTCTCAAAATGGTTATAACATGAATAAAAAATTACATTGCGAGTTTCACAGCTAGACATCTAACTGTATGTCCTCATTACTCCTGTGCCTATGCATGCAATTGCAATTATAATTACTATGTAAATAAAACGGGCATAAACAATTTGCTGGTAGCTTTTTTTATTTCTGAACATCCTCCTTCCTACTGGTTTTCATTTAACACCTAGGTGTTTTATCAAAATATGAACACAAAAAGTCAGTGACAAGGTCTATTACATACAATAACTTTCTACCTCAATGTCACTAGACTAAAACAATGCTGTGAGACTTTTTTAGTAAAATTCTACCAAACAATATGATTATGCTAACAACAGCAACCACAACAAAGATGTGGAAATACATCATTATTTTTGTGATGTCTTTTATTTCACATGAAGGTGTGGAAAAAAAGAGCAGTTTTTCTGGCAGCAAACTGTGGCAACAGTTTGAAAAGTAGTACTTTAATTGTTATATGTCAATAAGATCTGTTAAAATGGCAAAATCTTCCAAACACAGACCCAACTTTATTCTAATCAAACCTAGTGTCACTAGCTAAGTATTTTTCTTATAGGAAGAGTAATAGTAGGAATAGGAACACAAAAGAATATGTTATCTACAAAGGAGCAGGAATGAAACTCTCTCACAAATAAATTTTTTGGAGAGATCTTTATGAGAAGAATTTGTTGGAGAATCTTTATGAGAAAGGAGAGAAAAAGCTAGTAGTGTTTATCAGAGTAAGTGACTTACTAACTAATGAATTCTCTTTTCGTATTGGTCAGAAGAATAGTGTTTTCAGTCCATTAGTTTTAGTTACTATATCATTTCTCATTTGTGACAGACTGATTAAAATCAGGCTGGAGTTCAGTGTCAACTCATTATCCTTTTTCATACAGCACTTTCCATTCTAAAATGTAGACTAGTTCCAGAGGAGAACAAAGAAAATATAGTGATTAGATTAGTCAGTTGAAACAGAAATGGCATACTACATGTTCTACATTCTTCTGATGCACTTTTTACCTTTGGACAGGAAGTATGTGACGACATTAAAATTGGTGTCACAATGATTGGAATTAAAACCCAACAGGAAAGCAGTGTAATAAAAAGTCAAGTATTGATGGATCTTCTCATTAAGAAAGAACATGAAGGAAACACTGAGATTGAGGGTGAGTAGGATATTGAAACATTTATGAAGGAAGGCTATTAAATGGGTTCATACCTCTTGGAAAATGTTTTGTGAATCCCAAATAACTGTCAGAGGCATATTAAATTAGCACATTTGAAAGAGTAAATTACTGTTTTAGCATAAATTAATATTAGATTTAGTGTTTTACAAGAATATTCTGTTTAAATCAACACTACCTCGGTTACTGACAGTTCTTTCACTTTAGGAGAACATCTGCATTCTGGAAAGGAGTGGGACTTGGAAGCTATGGCTAGGTTAAAAATTAAATAACTGCTATTTTTTTCTTCAATGCATAAACCTTTAACTATGTCAAAACTCAAGCACTACCACTACTACTACCACTACCACTACCACTACCACTACCACTACCACTACCACTACCACTACCACTACCACTACTACTACTACTACTACTACTACTACTACTACTACTACTGCTACTGCTACTACTGCTACTACCACTACAACATCATCATCAAAAAATCATCAGTTTTATTCACTTACATATAGATTTTCCTATGGAAATAATAATTACTTATTATCATGACTTCCAGCAGACCTTTCACATGGTTGTTCTGTACATTCCTTAATAAGAACCAGATACCCAAACCAGCTGTGTTTAATTTTCCCATTAGTTATCTAGCTATTTGTGAAGTCCAGATAGAGCCTTAATATATTTGCCTTCAGCTAAAAAAATCATGGAAAGCATTGCTGGAGTGTTGTTTCCCATTTCAGAGTTGCTTATGCTTTTTATTGGTTTACGGCAATGTTTAGCTTTCATTCTTCTGTGATAAGATCCTAACTTCCCAATGTTCAGCATTTTCACAGAAGCGTCTTCCATCAATAAAAAAAGAACCAGCAACAGAGATGAAAGTACATCTTTTCCCTGCCCCCTACAATATACTGCCTATGTTGGATCTGAAAACCTTTGAATCCCACTGTGAAAGGAAGTAAAACTGACGTAGGCTTTTTGGTCTGTTTTGCAGGGCGACAAGGAAGCTGGGTTTGCATAGTGAATCCTCACACAGGAACCACCAGCGCATGTACATATCTCCCCATGCTCATGAGTTATAAGAAATTAGGAACAGAAATAAATATTCACTAAAAGGTGACAAAACCATCTATCATTACCTAATGAAAAAAAGTAGGTTATCAGGGTGAGCTTTAAAACATGCATCTGTTTATTCCAACTGAGCCAAGATATTAGGAAATCTCTAAACCTGTCATTGATGTATTCTCCATTGCTGTGAATCTGATTTTCCAGTGTGAAGTTGAAGACGAAATGTGAGACCTCCTCATTGCGGAAATGTTTCACTCGGGATGCATACTCATCTGACTGCAGATGTTTAATGACATCAGGAAACCAGACAGATAAGCCGTAGTATCTGTGAAAAAACAAAAACTTCAGGCACCAATCTCACTCATTCAGAAATCTGTGTGAGGTGTGAACGAGCAGCTCCCTTGGCCATTTATGTGATGGAGCTGTTGCTTCACCAGAATAAAATTCTCCATAAAATAAAATTATTGAAAGATGCTGACACCAGAAGATGTCAGTTTTTCAAAGAAGGTATTCTCTATGAGCCAGGTTTGCAACCAAGAGCAGACTAACGGACAAATATAATGTTTTGAGGAAAGATCCTGAATAAAATAGATGATCATAGTGTCAGAAATTTACATGCAGGTGATTTTTCTGTCTGTCAAGACAGAAATCTTGGTTAAACCAAAAAAAGGTTTAATCTCAACCACTCTTACCCAAAAGATAGGGTGAACCACACAGCTGTAAGTTTGATCGTATTATCCTTCACCGGGTAGTTGAAGCATCTCATAAACGTCAACCAAATCTGTAAATCATTATGAAACACATTTATTTACATCTTATTTTGAACAGTTTTCTTAAAGGCTAGAAGATATTTGATTCTTATTTGCTTGATTCTCCAGGGCATGAGAGAGAGCAAATCAGCTCTCTGGCCACTTCTTTTGATGCAGCCCAGAATGTGATTTACTTTCTCAGCTGCAAGAAGATATTGTAGGCTCATATCGATTTTTTTGTAACCAGTGTGGACTGTGTACATTAATTCAACCTTATTCAAACTTTCCTAATCTCTAGACAGCTTCATTTCACTTTCTCAAATAAACCAGAGATTTTCTCAGAAATGTTTTCTTCTCACTTCCCAGTATTAGACAAACTATATTCCGTAGTTAAACAGGGATACAGTCAGAGTTTGATCTATCATGAACTACCATGGCTAGAAATCGATGCCTGAACTACATGAGAAAAATGTGGGACTACCCCAAGGTCAGAGACAGTATAGCAGAGCTGACTGAGAATGGTGTTCTCATCTCTCTCCCCCTCTCCTTTCAAGAGAGAAGAGAAGAGAAGAGAAGAGAAGAGAAGAGAAGAGAAGAGAAGAGAAGAGAAGAGAAGAGAAGAGAAGAGAAGAGAAGAGAAAAGAAGAGAAGAGAAGAGAAGCAGTCTGTTCTCGGAGATCCCAACACCCATCATGCAATGACCAAAGTGCTCTGACCCAGGGTCTAGTCTAGTGAGATAACAAGGATGTGAGCCAACCAAGCTGCAGCTCCTTAAAAGCTGGTTTAGTAAGATGCCGAATCATAATATTTCAATCTTCAAGTGCTCCATTTTTGGTCAGTAACTGCAAAAGTAGACAGTTTCTGGAATTTTTTCTTTTTCCTGGGGAAAATGTGATTTTCCTAACAAAGTAATTTTGTGACAAACCTTGGTTTGCAACACTTCATCACAGTTCTAGAGAGCTTGAAATGACAGATTTTTAATAGCTGTGAAAAGACAGTTTTGAATTTTTAAAAAATTAATTAATGAAGGCCTTTTTCAATTTTTGTTGCAAGGCTCAAAGGTACTACACAATTTTTGTTTTACTGAAAAAGTAACAAAAGGATGAGAAGCACAGTCCCAGCAAGCTTGTATTAAAATCTGAAATAGCTCTAAAATATTCTTCTGGTAAAACGTTTGACATACCTAAAAACTACATGCTGATACAACATCTTATAAAGGCATTAATTTACACAATTTCTTCATGAATTTATCATTTTTAACTAATGTGACTGCCTCAAGTTTCTCCTGATAATTTTTCATCTCCTCATGTGTCAACTGTTTCCACACGTATATATTGATCCACATTCTCAATACATAGTTATTTTCTGCTGTTTAGGAATATCACTATGTAATTAATGGCTATAACTTCTGTGAGGACCAATGCAGCATTTCCCTCCTCTGAAGCTGTGATAAAGCTCCGTGATTCACTTGCATTTTTTCTGGGTCAGGAAACCAAAACCTTACACTGGTTTCTGATTCCCTGAGTTGCATGGAAAATGTAGCATTGCAGCTATCAACAGGAGGAGCTCAGCAAATTCATCTCATTTCTGGAAGTTAATTAAAAAGGAGGAAGGTAATTACAGAATGATCAGAGATGTTGTTACTTACACCATACAGCTCTGTGCGGATTCTTACAAAACACCTCCTGTACCAAGTTCCGGTATCGCTCTCTATTTCTATGAGCTCATCTATCTGCTTTGGTGTTTTGATTCTGGTAACCTAGAAATAAAAACAGAACAAAAACATTTGTAGTTTCTGGAATCACAAACTGCCTGTGGAGAAGTATTGATGGGGTTTATTACACCGCATCTACTAAAAATGAGCAGATACTCAACCTGTGTCTGCACTAGAAATGTTTTAGATTTATAAAGAAATAGTAACACATGTCTAAGTCTTTAAGGATGCAACTGTTTCAGAAAACCTCTATGTTCAAGGCATGCAGTAAATATATTTCCTCTGGCTACAATAAGCTGTTGCTGTCATATTCTTCTGGAGAGTTGTATATACTGACGATGCCACAAAGGATAAAATATTAATTTAAACAACCAGTTTAACAGAATTTGCCTTCAAATTGTTTCTGACTTGCTATCAGAATATTGTTGGAAGCCTTTTGAGTAAAGACACACCAGTGAAAACAGAAGTATTCAAAATGTCATTAATTAGTAGTTGGACAACTTTTCTATTGTTTTGTTATTTTCTCTAGTGTTAAACAGAGAACTTAATGAAGGGAGAAGAAGTGAGGTGAAATTATCTGGAACCACACATGTTATCGTTATTATGAACAATCATCTACTTATCTAAAGTGTAATGAGATAAACAGTCATCATGGAAAAATACAGAATTATCAGTGATAGGGAATGTAATGCATCCTACAATGTTAATTTTTACTTTTATTCTCTTGTGTAGAAGAACAAGGACGTGTTACATGGTCTTTCCAGACACAGGACCCGACAAACTTATACTACCGTATGGTTTTGGTTTTAGTTTCTGCTCTGGTCCCAGCTTCATAGTGATCTCACAAAAGGAAGTGTATTCATCCACAGTTTATTTTAAAAGAAGACAAGCAGAGAACAGAAAAAATTAATAAAATAGGGAAAGGGACTGACACAGAAGGAAGGAGAGAGCAAGAAACTTCATGTTTGGTGTTTGGCTGCAGTTTCTGAAGTTAGACATAGCTTGTGTCTCTTCTCAACAGAATGAGGACACCCCCCCATCCTCACCTGCAGTCTATCACAGTGGATTACAGGACATCAGGGAATAGCAATATCGATGATAAAGCTTTAGATTTGAGCCCACGGCTTTTACAGATGTACACTGTTTGAGATACAACAGCAGCCTCATCCCATGAACATGAATATAGAAAAGCCTACTAAGCAGTTCGAGGTATAACTGCCCTCACTTCTGAAGTACTACAGCTCACTGTTTTGCCAGATCATGACTTTATCAAAAGCCTGTAACCTTGTCATGCCTCTTCCAATAATCCTGCCTCACCATTCCGCTGATCTCAAGCTTTTCTTAAACTGCTTTTATGAAGTGTGTTATACAAAAGACTGAGTCACATCCTCAAAAATTATCTGATATCTCCTACATACAGAAATCTTTGCATACCACACCCCTGGGCAGAAAGGGGATGCCTTTTGAATCCCACTCTTGTGGGCTCAGGGACAGCCTTTTCACCATACTGGGCACCTGACTCAGTTGGAGCTGTGGAGACTGGGGGAAACATATGTATCCTACGACCACTGTATGTGACTGGGGACAAAATTTCCCTGGCCTTGGTGGTTCTTTAACATATGAAAAGTCCTATTGATTTAGGATAATAGTCCATCTGGACCATGCAAATTCAGCATGTCAGTACATGAAGAATGAAAAAAAAAAACAAACCCAGAAAAGAAAACCTATTTTAATGAAAATGATGCTTCTGTTTAAAAACAATGGTTAGAAATATGCAATGTTTTAAATTTTAAAAAATCAAGACGTTGCAAAGAAAATATATGCAGGAAAAAGAATTAATACATGGCAATTGAGGAGTAGAGAAAATTTTGGTTTTAAGACTGCAAAGCTTTTTTTTTTTTTTTACTTAAATATTTAAACCAAGAGATCTAATGAATATGTATTTTAAAAACCCAGGAAGATAACAAAGCATGTACATAAACATCTAATTTGGGTAGTTCCATGACTAAAGATACTATCAATTTATTACCATCTCTGTTAGTGTCACTGCTTTCAGGAGAAACTCTCTGAAGTACGAAGAGCCACCCACTCAACTGATTCAGGAACCAGAATACTCCATTTTGGATTAACGCCAAACCCAACTGCTTGTCAGTTGATGCCATCTCTTTCTAAAGGCTTGAAGATAATCCCCTCAATAATATGAGTAACAAGAATAAACATAACTTGTGAAAAAAATCTTCTAGAAGAAGATTAAATCAATATAATACAGGAAAATGCATAAAAGAAAATCATGCTAAAACTACAGCCGTAAGTTGGAGAAAAAGTTACGTCATCTGTAGAGTCAGAAAACATACTATCAAAGTGGGTCTGATGTAACTAACAACATGAAGTAGAGGAAAAGAGTAAAGCTTAAGTCATAGAATGGCACTAGATAAGCAAAAGAGAAGTACGGAAAGTTTAGGAGAAGTATGTGAATAAATTACTGAGACAAAATGTCACAATATCGAGGACTAACTTAGAAAAAGAAGAGAAACTTAAAGGATATGTCAAATTACACATAAATTCTTTCTGGGTTGTATGAGATCAAGTGCTGATGTTGTACAATAAGAAGAGAATGATGCATTTTCTAATCATATTAATGCAAGCTAAAAACAGAGACTTCTATATATGTCTAACCTTGACACACAGCACAGTATTTCTAATCTCAGCTTGATATATGGAGTCAAGTTTTCCTGATGCTCAAGGCAGAAGCTGGCAAAATTAATGGCTGATCAGTTTACAAAAATAACTGTAGATAGAGTGTCCCATTTTAACAACCATAGGGACAAAGGCTTGTTAGATCACAAGAGCTGGAAACAACAAGCATGTGCTTTGTTTTCTTCTCCACAGCTACTTTAGGACATGATTACAATTACGTCAAAGTGACGTGAGAGGCTTATCCTTCCTCCCACATTTTCTCCCAGCACATTTCTGTCTTCTTCCTTGTGCCTAAACCAATACTAAAGGGGGACAGAGTCAGCGCTGTGGCTGACTGTGAAATCTGTCAATGAATATCAATAGTAACAGAAAAAGCCCCCCTGGAGTCACCAGGAGTGGGCATATACTGTCTGAAAGATGCTCAGATCAGCAAGAGCAAATTGTGAAATTACACTATACCTATATGGTGTTAGGCAAATCCCTTTACTCATAAATTAAATCAGAAAATAAAGTATTAGATTAGATGGGATTATTAGGTAGGTCACCAGTGCACCAATAAATGTGGATTTAACATGGTAAGTGTGCTAACCAGCTTTCTTTCAAGCTAAATATAGGAATTCTTGAGCTTCTTTGTGGAAAGATTTAAATGGTAGCAATGGAAACTACATCCAAGGCAGCAAATTGCAAGTCTCAATGGAAAAAAGTTACGTGGTCAGATGGCCATTCCTCTAGACTGCCTGCAAATGCAGAACCTTTAAGAGGATTTCTTAATTGAGTTATATATGCATTATAGTAAGAAGAAAGCTTCTGGAAGAGAAGAAACACCCCACACATGGCTCTGAGGGAGCAGAGTGCACATACTGCTACAGCACTGCATAAGCTGGAGAGGCTGAATGGATTTCAAACCAAGAAAGTACTGTTTGATCCTACTGTATCCAGGAAGACAAGACTGTTGTGTACAGTCTTCATAAATAAGGAAGATGCCATAAAAAAATTCCATTTTTGACTTGGCAACTTCTCCTCCAATAGAAACAACCCATCAATACCTTGAATAGGGCTTTATAATTAGGCCTCAAAGAAATGAATTTGAGCTTCTAAGACATTTTGAGAATATTAAATGTTTGAAATTACTATTCGGTAGAAGTGAAAATGTAGTTTTTTAAAGTCTTTATTGTACCTGATAAAAATGGAAAAAAATTCCAAATCCTAAGGACGCAACAGCTAACTAATTTGGACTTCTATGTGGCTACTGTTATCACTAAGGGTGAAAACTTAATAAATAAAACACAGATGGAATCTATTAAGTATCTTGGTATACCAGATAAAACTATCATGCTGTGGGTTCATACACTCATGAATATCCCAGCCAAAGGCTGATATCTTACGATATAGACGTTGTATATATAATAATTTCAGTAGGAATTCACAATACTTTATATTTAGGTATGTAGACTGCAAAAAAATTGGTTTAGACATTTAGAGTACTAATACTGATTGCTTAAGCCCCCCAGATCTCTCCAGTCAGCAGGCTTGCTGATGTGATGGGTGATTAGCTTTAAATGCAATACTCACAGTGAAGACTTTCTCGGGCTGGCCACGAGCGCGCATGTTTGTGTCATGAATTTGCTTGAGTATCATCCAAGCTTCATCATGTTTTCCAACCTAAACGTTAGAGCAAAACATTTAAGTGTTATCTTCATACGAATTAAGTTACTCACTATAGTCCCAGAATGATCTGAATGCCTGTTGGGTAGAGGTCATGATATAAAACAGAAATAATTTTGACTGGAATCTAGAAACTGTTTGGAAAGTTATACCTCCAGCAGGAACCGTGGGCTTTCCGGCATAAAGGTGAGGGCAACCACGGAAGAGACACAGGGCAGTGCACAGACAATCACAAATACTCGCCAGCTGTGGAACTGGTAGGCAGAGCCCATGCTGAAACTCCATCCTGTGGAAACAGAAATTCACAATATTTAGACAAATAAGGAGTATTTTATGAGTTATCCTATATATGCTGCTTCTTGGAGATGCAAAATTATACCCATATTTAAATGAAGCCTGACTGATATATTTCCACAAATATTAGTCATCTAAAAAATAATTTTACATTTTGACTTTTAGCCTCTTGCATGTGACTAGTGATGCTGGAAAATGGCTGTATTATGGATGAAAGACTTTTTTATGCAGGGATGAAGAAGCTTCTTTCAATTCTCTTAGCAAAATCTGTATTAAGGTAGTTATGTGAACCAAACAGGGACATAATCACCATGGATAAGAATATATATACAAAGAAATAGTTTTCTATGAACAATGGAAGTGGAGAAACTTAAAAATCTACACTCAAATTATATATTTTGTGGACTTGTATAGCTTTCCTTAATATTAACTTATTCTAAAAAGTTGATTTCAATACTCTTAATAAGAATCACCTATATGAAACTGGAGGGCTGGTAGCTCAGCTTTTTAATAAAATATCTGGTTGGTTGGTATATTATGACTGGACTACTGAAATGTCATAATTGTAAGAAAACTAAGAATTTATATTAAGAAAGAGAAAAGTATTATTTGGGTGACTACCTGGCCTTTTATTCTGGCTCCAGTACAGCAGAATTTTGCAAGTAAAATTTTCAGGGATAACTTACTAAAAGGTGAGTGGAAGGTAGGAATAATGGTAAAGGACAGAAGAGGTTTCTAGAAGAAAATGAAATCTTGGGTAATGAAAGAACTGATGTACTGGATTAATCTGAGATATTATTTGCTACCTGAATTTTCTAGGCAAAAGACATAGTTAATTAAATCTGTCTGAATGTCAGTAAACAACTGGTAGGATATAGTACCAAACGGCCTATTAAGTAGTTCTCCAAAGGAGGAGATTATCTGAGAAATGTAAAGTGTGTTTTGGAATTTAAAGATTCTATGCTGTGGATCATAAACACATTATGGGGAAAAAATTTCTTTCTCATATTAAAGTAATAACATATTGCCACATGAAAAATACTGTCAACCCATGATTTATTTTCATTCTTTATCAATGGTTTGGTGAAAGATCTTGATCAGCAGACATAGGACTGTGTTTATTTCTGGTCTCCTACGAACTTCCTATGTTTCTGAAATTATATCACCTTGCTCTACAGCCTCATTTAGCACTGGCACCTTTACCCCAGGGAGAAAGTGATAAAATCAGTAAGAATATTGATCTCGGAATCCCATGTTACTTTTTTTTAAGTAAGGCTCCATATAGACACACTTTACTGCTCCAAATGTCCCTCCAACTAAACAAGGATGTCTAAAAATTAATGTTAAATTTTATTCCAAAATAGAAGGTGGAATTAAAATTTAAGAATAAACATGTAAACAAAACAAAAACAAAGACATAGAAGTGTATTAGAATTCACTTTTTATTGATTTTTTGGAAAATGTTAGCATTTGATCTTTTGGAATTTCAAGTCTTAAATAATATGGGTATATTTTACATCTAAATTGTGAAAGGAAGGAAATAAAGAATGGTTTACAGTGTGTTAATGAGGCAATTAGAAACCACACCTGTGTTTTAGATATTGTGTACACATTTTATTTTAATCATTAGAATCATATTCTTCATTATGTAATTTAAAGTATAGAACAAAATCACTTGATGCAGAATTTGCAAAATAATTTTCTTTGGTGAAGTTGATTTTTGGTCTGATCAGTGAATTGACCTGACTCCCTGGGCAGCAGTGCAACTGCTAGTGCTGCAGGGAAGGCAGCACAGGATGGGGATTTTCAGCTTTCAGAAGGTTCAGTATCAGTCAAGGTACCAGCTTCTGTTGTTATTAGAAATTGTTCCAGAAATACACAAAGCCGCTGGTATAGTTAGCCAATCTGCCTTTCACAGCTCTACTTTATGTTTTATGAGATTGAGCTGTACAAAGGGCAGTTCTGTAGTAAGTGAAATCAACCTGGCTTTATACCCGTTATAAAGCAACAGCAACATCTTGTGCTCTGTAGCCAATCCCGGAAAATGCTCTTGGTAATTTATTTTCAGTTGTCATTTATTAATATAAGTGAACAGTACTATACTTAATTAAAAACAATAAATGCAGTGTTCATTCTGCTGTCATTGTGATGACCTACAAAACATCTTTTTTACTCCTCAAAGTACCTGAGGGACATGTCAAGTGAAATGTTCATTATAGTTTTTATTGCTTTTATTCCATTTTTTTCTCTAAGTACTGTATGAGCTGCTGCAATTTATCTTGTGACTGAACGTATCTGCTGAAGTAATGATAAAGGGGAATATCAGGATTATAAAAAGCAACTTGTAGAAAAAAACCCCGAGATGCAACAGAGCTTTCTGGAGGTTGTTCCTCCCATCTATTCCAGCACCAGCACTAGATCTGCAAAACAAACATATTTCAAATGCACAGCAAGTTTGTATTTATTCTTATATTTAACACATCCTTTTTCCCCAGGTCATGAGCTAATCTGGAAAATGGAGCCATTAGAGCAGCTCTGAATTTAGCTCACAAAGTGGCTTTCATTCCTCTTGCGCGTAAGTCTTGAAACTAAATGAAATTGTGTTCTTGGCTGTAAGTCAATCTGCTTCTCCCCTGATTTATGGCACAATAGCAAAGGCACAGCAGCTCTACATGGCTGCATTCAGTGCACTGCTCATCAACCTGGAGCTGACCTTCACCCTTGCTCCCTGGCTATGCTGTGTTGGAGAGTCATTAATCTTAAGAACGGGGGCAAGTCCCAATGTTTTATGAATTGCAAAACATTTGGCCCAAATGCATCTTGGGAATAATGTACTGTAGAGCAACTCAAAACCTGTGATGGCTGAATCGGAACCTGCTGCAAGAACCTTTGTGCTAAATACCACCCTCCTGCTTTCTTGGCTGCTGGAAAAGGCCAAGTGAATCACAGACATGCCAATTACTGATTACAGAAACACAGGAGCACACAGTGGAGCAAAATCAAAATGTACAAGATGTTAATCTATATCCAATCACCAATTTATGAGTTGAACTCAATGTCAACAAAATCTTGTCTCACAAAACATCATACCATCAGCTCCATAATATTAATATATCAAAAGGATATTATAAAATTCTTGCTCCAGAGGAGAGAAAAGAACATTTGTCACAGCCTTTCTGAATATATATAGAGAGAAACCTGTCCACATTAAGAAGAATTTTATAAATGTATAATACCTGATAAACACCACATATCTTCAAGCACAAGGATCCTCTTCTACAGTAGGTATGTTACTAGAGTCCAGATTTCTGGGCGTTATTTGCTTAACTTTCCACACTAAAGGCTGCAAGGAACATGGTAGATCTCTACAAATTCATACATGTTACGCTAAAGTGCAATGTGGGCAATGAAAAGCACGGGTGTCCACAGGTTCTGTACAAATACAGGCTGGCAAGGAGACAGTTGATACATACCAGAGGAATAAAGTTGTGAACACCTTTCTAAGATACTAAAGTTGGCAAAGAAAATCCAATCAAATATTGTGATTTTATGGCATGGTTAGCTAAAGACTGAGCATTTTTACAATTTTTGTTAGTCATTCAGTATGAATAAGAGGAACTAGTTTCATGGCAGTGTCATAAATTGCCAAAACCCAATTTTTCATAGATTTCTGTCTTTTAGTAGCTCAAAGGAGGGAGTAGATGCAGAAATATACTTAAAAATTAAGGATGGGGGAGAAAAAGAACCAAGTAACTTACAGTAATTCATGTACTTCACAGATTCTTCCGAAGAAAAATGTACCTTATTTTGTAGCTTTTCTTATTTCTGTTTTACCACACAACCTTTGGTCAGAAGTCAGCTTTCTAGCCTTCATTCTCAATGTTTTTGTTTGAAATATTTACAGTAATTAAGAAGTATGATTGCTCAAAATTGTCACTTGGTGGCACTGTTACCGTACTCAATACAAATAAAGCTTAAAACTATTGCAAGAAGACTTTTACTATCAAATGCTGCTGTTTTGTTGAGTATTTCCAAAATCTCAGCTAAAGTAAAATTATAAGGACCAGAAAAATTTTTAAGCTTGCATCACTTAAATACCTTATTATTGCACTTATATTTTTTCTGCCCTGGCATTACCAAGTTTAACTTTCAGTGTCATCTAGGATTTGAGACCATATATTGTAGTGCTACTCATTAGAATAGTAGTGAAACATCGCTGAAACTGAAAAAAGAAAAGTTCAGGTAAGTTATGTAGCTGAGGAAGCTCTGATAGACATTTTTACAAAAATGGATGAAAACCATGATTTTAAACAATCACAGAAACTATGTTTTCAGAATTCTTCTGTGTTGTATTACTGTGAAATTCTAGTAGCGCAAAGTAGAACACTTGTCTTCTCTGTGATTAAATTATTAATATCACATGGGAAAAGCAGTGTTATTTTTAGCCTGTATAGATAGTTAGATACTCTAGAAACCTAGTCTCAGCAGGTCAGCTGCTGGTAATTTCTGAAGAAGGAATTTGGAAATGAAATATTTGAAGTGTGGCAGGCCATGATGGAGGCAACTTAACAAAGATGCACGGCTCTCTAGCTAAATGCAACTAGCCCTTGAGGATCCCCAGTTCAATGGAAGAAGAATGTAATCATGTTCAACAGAGGTATTTTGCAAACACATTAGACTCAGAGATGGTCTGCTGACACTTAAAACTGTGATGAGAAGGAACAAGGCATTTTCTAAGGACACATTTCCTCTATCACAGATGAGGGGGTTTGTAAGCACAGACACACATCACTCCTCTGTGCTGGCATAGATATTTATCTGAAGACCTTCAAATATCAGGTCTGCAGTCACTCCAGTGGCAGTATCTTCTATTCATACAATCCACGGGACAGTGGACTTCTTTGCAAGAAGAACTGATCTTGCATAGAAAATAATTTGCTCTCAAATACCATCAAACAAGTTCCTGCACAGAACTGTAGTCCAGGTGTAGTACCTCTGACCAGTGACATCAACAGTCCGCTCTTTAAATTTCTCTAATACTTGCTGTAGAACTGCCCAGTTTGACTTTTCATTAGGGAGGAAGTTTGTGTATCTTCATACTTCAGACAATTATAGAGTATGATATGTGCCCAAAATTTAAGGTTTAGTACTGACAAGTCAGGCTTTCACTTAATCTTATATATGCTCTGGAGAATACCAATAGACCTGTTAGGTTTGTTTCCTTGACATGGAAATGCTCATGTATGAGGCCTGATAGGAAAAAAGAACCCATAAAAATTAGTTTCAAACCAGAATATTTAGAAATGCTGGGGTGGAGGTAGATGTGGGGGGAAGGTAAGGGAAATCTGAAAGTCATTTTGTGCATGGTTTGAAATGGTCTGTCTGAAATGTGACTTTCATTTGGCCCTGAAGTATGGCTGTATTAAGATGCTGTGCAGCCAATGCAGTCAAGAAGATAATATTTAAAATGAAGAAGAGATGAACAGACTCAATCACAGAAGATAATTAAAGCAGTATCCCTAATGAGAGAACTGCAAGTACCAAATAGTCTGGTCATGTTATCTATCTAATCTTGGTAGATGCTAGAAGAGGCAAAGGATGTCTAATTACTGGTCTATTTATGATTATGAAATCAGAGTCTCTCTTGCCTCCCTTGTACATAAATATTAAAACCTGTAGGGTCTTGAAGCAGGCCGTTAGCAGTACTGGGCCTAACAGGAATGGCACGCCTGTATCTTGAGTTGAGCAAAGGAAGCCATTCTTGTGCTTCAGTTTTCTTTACTGGAAAGTTTACTGGGCCAACCAAATAAAATAGAGACATGAATATGACAAAATCACTCATTATCCATTCATATTTTATGAAGTGTAACAGGGTAGAAGAGAAGCTGTACAGAACCAGAGAGGAAGGACTTGCAAACTAAATTGACCAGTATAAATTTTCTACATATTCACCGTATATTCTCTCCTTCAGGGGACTATCCCAGCTATTCAGCTGTTCTAATGGTTATAACAAACAGTGCCAAAAGAGTAAAGAGCATTCACAAGAAGCAGCCTGTGGCATTTTCAGAATTGTTTTTGCCTCCTCAGGCCTTGCTATATGACTGAGAAAGTATGATAACAAGAGCATTCACCTACAGTTCACAGAGCTGGACAAATTCCATTTTAACTAATGTAAAGAAGCGCTAAAACAAATTATCACCTCTATAGATAAATAGCATGTTAAAAACAAACAAAAAAGTCTTGACTTAGAACAGTTTGCAGGAAACATTTTGTCTTGAATGGTAGCTGTAAGAATTAGCTGACATCAAAACAGTTGAGAGAAGATGAAGATTCCTTTGCCTCTTATCTTGCACAGAGGTATACATGTTATTTATTCACTTTAGTTTGTCTCCAAGCCACCACTCTCCATAACATCATCCAATTATATGGCAAGTTTTTGGCAATCTGTAGTGTTTTATTGTGGTTTTCTGTGTATTTATATGATGCACCTCTATCTATAAAACAGGAACAGTATTACTTACACAGGTTACATCTTAACTCAGTGCTGTAAGACCTCAGTAACACTAAAGAGGTGTAAAAATAAGATATTAATCAGAGCCAAAATACAGATAGTTTTGGAAGGGACTGTACTATTAAAATCCATAAAGAAAAACATTGACATGAAATGCAAAGCCATCACCCCATAAGGAGAGCAGGAAAAATAGACATAGTGTCCTGGGGTGATTTTATGATGATATTCTATTCCCTAATCATCTGCTTTACACCCAGAAATGGCTGCTGTAGCTTTAAGATGGACCCAGGGGTGAGGCAGGGACCCTTGGACTCCTGCGCGGTTTGGTTCAAACCCTCACTCTCTGGCGTGCTCCAGGCAGAGTGGACCAGAATGCTGCATTGTTCCTTTTGTTGGAACAAAGGCTTTTTTTGGGTTTTTTTACCTTGAACTGTTTTGGCTTTGGATTGGGTTTCTTTTCGGTTTCTCCTGGGAGCCAGCTGGGGGCCACCCCGAACCCAAGACCTCGGAGAAGCTGAGCCAGCATGAGAAAGGTCACTAAAACCCACCAGTTTCACCTGCTGTGAGGAAGAGACTAAAGCCAGAAAGGTTCCTATCTAGTCTGCCGCAGCGGCTGGAGTGAACTCCTGTTCCTCCCCTTCCCTGAGACAAAGAGGGCAGCCACCGTCTTTGCCTCTTGGCCTCGCAGTCTGGTGGGGGGTGGGGTTAAGATTTTAAAATTTCAGTATCTAGCATTTATTCAGTCCTTTTCTGTGCCTTGTGGGTGGTACTCTTTTGGTTTGGGTTTTGGTTTTTTTTCCTTTTTTAATAAACAGTTTGGTTTTTTTTTCACTTTCACCCACTGGTATTCACTTCTTATTGGCAAAAGGGATTACTGGAGCCCTTCTCTTCAGTGTAAACACTTATTTCAGAGCGTTTTCTCTTAAATTTGTCTCCAAATGGAGACACATCAAATTTGTATAAAATCTTCTACATGGTTTCTTGATATAATTGCACCTCATTCCTAAGAGATTTAGGGTTGTTATCCAATACCCTTTTGACCCAGGAGATGTGCTTGGCTCATGTGTGATTATCATAAAGAACTTTGAGAGCCTTTCCTAGACTGATCCCGACTTCAACTATTCATTGCACCCATTGATGTGACTCTTCATGAAAATAAGGGCTAAGAGTAAAGCATTCCACTTAGAGGAAAGGAACAAAGGATGCCACTGATGAGGAGTGGAGACAGGTCTGCAATGCTCTACTTCTGTTTGTTTAACCTTGGCCACTCAGAAGTTTCCGTTCTCAAGCGAGGGAGAAATAATGGAAATGTACTTTGCTAAGACATCATGCTGGTGTAATGTCTCCACCACCATGCAGGACACAATTTTGCACCTTAGGAATTCTGAACACAATTGCAACGCAACTATCCTATAGGACTGGAAACCTGCCAAAAAAGCACTTTAACACATCATTCCAACATCTTTACTTTGATCGCCATTATGAGTTTTGCCTCTGTCCTGTCATTTTACCAGACTTTAGACACCTATTACCAGAAATTGAGCCAGAGTAACTTCAACATGGCTTTATTCCGAATGCAAATATCATATTCCTTGAGAAGTGGGTATATCCTCACTCATTAGAGTCCTTGGTTAATGAGCACAGATTTTGAAATCTTACTAGGGCATATCTGTAATTTTCTGCTTAGATGTTGAATCAGTGTTTCTAAAATATTGTATTTTGTGCATTCTCAAAATAATTTTCTTCGTCTCTATCCCATAGTTTATAAAATACAAATCAGTGCAAAATCTCTCCTGAAACTTCAGGTGATTGCATACTCCTGAAATTTAAAATGAGAAATACCACGTAGCTATTTAAATTAAGTAAATATGCATATTACAGGCTAGAATATTCTGAACTTCCCTTATGTGCACTCACGGCCCTTGTTCAGAGAAAACTGCCCAAGACTGCTAGAAATTAGTGTAGAAAAACATAGGTCAACTTTTTCCAGGGTTCAGATGCAAAACATGAAAAGAGCTGTGATATGTAATCAAAAGCTCAAATGTTTTATTTTCCTTTAAATGTCTGCTTTTGTCACATTTCTGCACGTAAATTGTATTTGGAAATTTTTTTCCTTTTAATTAAAGATCTAATATAAAGCTACAATGTATGGCACCATGCTCAGTCCTACGGAAGCCAATACTACTTGTTACTGCTCTGATGCTCTTTTATATATATATTTTGAATCTTCCCAATGCCTTTGACTTAGGGAAAAAAAAATTGTGCTGGGATGGTTATAGGTCGGTGGTTTATATCCTTCTTGAATTTAATGACCACCAGCCATTTTTCAAATGGACTGGTAGAATACTATTTGGCAAACCAAGGCCTACGGAAGAAAGATTTATTTATCTTAATTTTTTCGTGTCCATATGGTCTAGAAGCATTTTATGAAAACTCTGCTATCAAAAACCACAGCAGCAGCTGAACTTTCTTACCTTGACAACCAAATAAAAGTGAGCATAAAAATTGAAATATATTTTTCCAATACAAACAAGATGTATTAACTACATTAAGTTTACAATCGAAACTTAAAACTGTAAAGATGATGTTTTAAGTACTCAGATATGAATAAATAAATAAATAAAAAAGAATAGGCCACCAAGGGTTAATATGTAGCTGAAAATCTCATTACAAGGACTGTGGCACATAATTGATCTGACTGTTTGGCTGACTGAGTCAGTGGCCCCAGAGATTTATGTACTCATGCATTTCTGCAAAGTTCTTGCTTGGGTCTGGCTCTGTGCAGCTGTTCAATGAAGGCACTTCACAATCTGCAAAACAAAGAGTAGAATCTGCCGGCCACAACACTGACAACATCACAACTTAGAGGCTTGTCAGTCTAAGAAAAGGTTATGTCAAGCTTTCCAGAGATGATGGTTCAAACAGATGCAATTAATGTCAGAAGTGGGGGAGACAGCATGTTAAGACATGCTGCTGTCAGGGCTTCAAAATATCATGGCCAATGTTGGCACCAAGACTGTGCAACCAAATGTCACTTAAATGTACTTCAAACTTTGTATGAACTTCATTTGCATGTTACTTCTAATTTCTGTTAAGTTTTTTACCTCCATTCTCCTACATGTGCTTAGTAGTTTTCCACTACTTTATTTAAGAATTGAAAAATGGCTTTGTATTAATTTTGAGGCATCTGTTTGGACAGTGCTAAAGAGTACAATAAGAGTAGATCATCAAGAGCAGACAGAATCCACTTCTACAAGAAGGCAATGTGAAATTGTCAAATGCCCTGTGCAGTAGTTGTTATGAACAAAGTCTATAAGAAAACACTTGTCTGTAACAAAATCTCTTCATATTTTTGTCCTACCCATATACAAAATACAGATAAAATGATACCTATGTATTCTTGTGTGGTGCCCTCCACTGTCTATCCATAGCTCTGAGATCACAAATGGTGCTATGTTTGACGTGATGAGTTGTTGCAGACACTACTAAAAGCAGCAGTTAGACATGGAAACTAATTGAAAATGTAAGTGTTCCTGTCCTGGTCCAGGACTCCCAGTGATTTATGTGTGTCTGGACTAAGGATATTTAAATAATGGGCTCATGGAAAAGAAGGAAAGAGAAGCAATTAATCAAAAAGGACAATCAGTAAAAGGCACAATGAAACACTGTAGCTTATGGAAAGAAAATGGGGCCTCCTTATCTAGCTAAATGTAGAAACAAAACATTAATTGAAATGCTGGAACAATATTTGAAGAATACCAAGAGGACGGTGACACACATTTCACCTTTTGTGTGCTGCTGCAGTGTAACAACAGAACATCCCTGCAATTCAAGAAACTCTTTCAAAAATTAACTCTATTATATTTATTTGTTTGAAAGGTGTTGCAAAAAAAATCTTATTTTCAATGAGCATTTCTGTGATGTGATTTAAGCCCTATTTCCTTTTTTTTTCCTATTTCGCTTGCCTCTTGTTCTCTCTTTTTTTTTTAAATTTTAAACAAAAAGGAGAAATATCCTATCACTGCGAGAGAGACAGATAGACTAAGCAGGTAGTTTATGTGATCAAATAATTAGAGCCAAAGTGCATTCTAGGAATTATCTTCTAATCTAACAGCCATCAACTGAACAAACCTGGTCACATTTCTGGCCTTACTGTATATACTGTGAGGCCTTTCTGTACCTACTGTGAACCATGGGTCAGAAGTCTTGAATTCAAACCTTGGTCAAACACTTCCAACAAAATATTTTTTGTACTCTCACATCAAGTACTAATGATTCTCAGTTATAGTCTATCATAGTGGGAGTGGGGAGGTGGATTTTGCCTATGAACAGACAGCCACAGTGTTTGAAATGCAATTAAATTATCACAGGGAAAAATGAAAACACAACATATTAAGAAAACAGAGAATTATATTACATTCTTTCTTTTATACAGCTTAATGACTTTCTTGAGAGTCTAGAATCATAAAGGAATCAAATGTTTGTATCAGATTGAACTAAATAATGTTCCTGTGGCAAAATAAAAGCCTTACCTTGATCTCTTTATCTGCAGTTCCTTATTTTTTTTATTATATGGGAATGCTACTTTCATGAAACAACTAAGAGGGGGACGAAAACTTTCAATGCCTAAAAACACATTGCCCCAGTACTAAAAAGAAAACAATACCAACTCAAACAGCAAGAGAGGAACAGTGAGTGGTAGAAAGCAGCTTCACCTTGCCCAGCACCAAAGCTGAGGAAATTGGGAATGGAAACCTTAGCCCAGAGCCCTCACTATGAAATCTTAAAGCTTATCATTGCTCACTTCATACTGTTTCCTGCTGGCATCTTTGTAAGGTGTAGAAACAGAGCTGTCTTGGAAATATTAAGTGCACAAACACTGCAAGGGAGGTAGATCAGGTTTTGCTATATTTTTGTACAGATTCCTCTCCTACAAGTACGAGCAGAAAGAATATAGTCGGATGCTGTATTCAGATTCTCTAGTAAGCATGGATGTTTGAATAGACCTCAGTGGAATTACTTTCACTAAAGTAGGCATGATTTTCAAAAGTAACATAAAATATTATTATTTTCCTCTGAGGAAAAGTATGAACAAACTTCCCAAAAAAATTCCAGTGTCATTCCCAATTGATTTTGTTAATTTTATTTTAAAGGCAACTGCACTGCAAATTGAAAAATTATATTCCAGTTGTATATGCAATCCCTAGACACAATATATTATTAAAGTGAAAAGAAACTGTTACTAAAAGGACAATCACCAAGTTCTTCAAAGCAGATAGCTTTACAAGCCATAGAAATAATATAGAAGTATGGTTGACAAATTTATACTATCATATTATGTTCCAGAGGAAATGAATGCACTTTTGTATATAAATAATTACATGAATTTCTCATCTGTTGTAGACCAATCACAAAATCAAAAGTAGGTCTTTTTGTGATTTAACATTAAAAATATTAACAAACAAATCTTATCAGATTAGCATCTTATTTGTTTCTAAAAGTGAAAAGTAAGGTTAATGCCTGACACTGCAGGTACTTCTGCTGGCCAGTCTGGACAGGTTTCTAAGGCAGCTTTATTAACCTGGATGTAATTTTCCTTAAATTATACTCAAGGCCAATTCATTGTGTGAAACTGAATTTTCATTAAGAGTGAAGCTGAGAAGCTGACAATTTTATTGTCATAAGAATGACTGACTATTACTGTGGTTTCTGTGGAAAATTATGATTATGGCATTGAACAATGATGTTTATGGCAACAGTCTGTTCATCTGTCTGTCAGTTCCTCCGCCAGCATTCTTCAAAGCCATTAAGCTACTTCAATCAAATATCACAGGAAGTAATAGTCTCATATTAGTCTGCCCAGGCAGAGAAGAGAGAGTCCATTGGAAGATGAAGGAAAAGGCAGGAGATATCAGTGGTCCTCAGGGGTGCTGGAACCTGCCTGGGAATGGGGATTGCAACACAGCCACCCCATCCACTGGCTTTGGCACTGGTCTGACCCAGGTCGAAACGAGTTGCCTTCTCCCTGAGAGCAGCCAGGCCAGTGCAGGGCTGTGTTGCACCAGCGAGCATGGTGAGAGTGTGGACATCTGAATGCATCTTACAGAATTCTGGGGGAAAGAAAGGGGAAATGTAGAGACTACAGCAGAAAGGGATCTAGAAAAAACAAGGACAAACTAAAAGCACTGCCATCGTGCCTTCTAAACAACATAGGAGAAGAGAGGGCAGAAGGGAGTTTGCCAGGATCAAAAGGTGATTGACAGAAACCCCTAGGAAACTGAGCCTTATATCTTCTTTGCTCACAAAACAATTTGCTAGATTTTTACTGAACCTCTCCATAAACAAATTTTCTCTTTCACCCTCAACCTAAAGTGCCAAGGAAAAGGTTATATTTGAAGCTTACTAATGAGCATCTTTAGTGCTCATTAAGTAGATGTGCTAAAAGCTACTTAAACTTCTAGGGCTTGCAAATATAAACATTGAAATGACCATCTCAAACTCTGCATTAGAGGACAGAAAATAAAAAACCTGATAAAGTGGTTTGTTTTGCTCTCCTAGCTAGATTTGCATAAGCAGCTCTTCTAAATTCTGCTGTATTCTGTCATTATTGTTGTTCCTAAAGATGAAGATTTTTTTTAAAGTACACATTCAGAGTAATCTAATTTAATAGGATTATTTCAAATGAAGAACAATTCACAAGTAGAAGTTGATAACTCAAGTTAACATTGAAACTGCCTTGTATACACTTTAATTAACTCAGATTAAAAAAAGTATAGATATAGCTTCATCTGCAGAATACCAGAATAATGTGAGTGCATTAAGTATTTGCAGGGGGGAAGCATAGCACACTGGGGATCACTTTGTCTCTTAAAGGAATGTAAAACAGATCAACAGATGCTGCATTATGCAGTAGATGCATTTATGTCTGATCTATTCCATTTATACAGCATGATACAGTCTTATAGCAAATGCAGATTCAATCTTAACAAAGCTTTAAATCTCAAATGATATTTTTCATCTGTTAAGGTTGATTCTGAAGACAGAAGGTATATTAGAAAGGAAATCGTATGAGGCAAATTTGAAGATCTGTTCTTGGTTTTAAATTTTGGTTCATGTGTTTCCTCCAAATCTGATAAAAAAGGACAGTATATTGATTTCAAATTCTGCAGATTTCTTGGTGCATTCATGGGCTTTTTACAACCGAGAAAAAAACCCATGGTGCTCTTCCCCAGGCCATCTTCTTTGGCATTTCTCTTTGTACGGGACAACTGACGAAATTCAGATATCTTCTGCAAAGAATAGAAACTACTGTATAATAGAAAATAGAGCCTTGGATTCAGCTTTTTCCCAAACAACTGTTGCTACGGCATAAATTTGTTCTGAACTACCATGAAAAGGAAGATTTTTAGAGAAATGTTTGAGGAAAATAAGAAAAACAATATTAAGGGGTTGGAGGTTTTTTTAAATTGAGGGTCCAGAATTTTAAAAATTAAAGAAGGATCAACTTATAAATTTCTGTTTCTACCAGTGCAGGGTTATTCAGCCAAGAAGCTTTCTGTCTTCCGTTTGGAGCTACCAGCCAGAATCGTTTGATCGACAGGCATTTTCCTACGTGTGCTGGGAATATTCAGTGCTCCTTCTTTTTCTATTTTTTTTTAATTCTAATTTTTTTCTTCATTTGCTGGTCTACCCCAACACACTGTTGAAGGAACAGTACCTGTTTAATAGAACGGGGGTGAGGGTACTTTGAGGGAGCATCCAGTGCATCAACTTGCTTCAAATCAGAATCAACAATGGCCCTTGCAACAGGAATTTCAGTGCTTGAGGTTTCACTACTTCTATGGCAGTTTCATTGAGATGCTTAACTAACACACCATTATAAAATCTTTTTCATTTTCTATACTACCTCCCTTGACAGAAATATCAGCTCAGTCTCTGTAAATCCACACTTACAGCTCCTACCACTCAAAAGGATCCAGGTCTGCTCACCAGAAGTGCTGAAAGATGGATGCCTCCTGAGATCCTTCTGCATCTATTGCTTATCAAGTGCTAGTACTCGTTGTGCCATAAGCCTATAACCTACAGTTAGTACGTAGCATTGGCACAGGAATTTTTAGCCACTGCTGCCGTGTGCCACTGAGAAACCCTTTAGCTCAACAAAAACCCAGATAGAATAAGGAAGTTAAAAGGTTTTCTTATTTCATTGCCATTTCACAATTTCAGTCCGTCATGTTCTCAGTTAAATCTGCAGCAGGCTGAGAGGTTAATTCCTCCATTAACACTGCCTGATGCTGTACATGCTGTGAGTTGCACAGTGAGCCAGTAGCTCTCTATCTCCTCATCTGCATAGCTGCTGCATGCAGCTCTGCTTATGTCCTTGCCTGTTTTACTACAACACAGTTCATGATGGTTTCATGCAGAAGGGGATTTCATTGCAGTTTCGAAGATAAGTTTATCTTTTTTATCTTCAATTGGATGACACAAAAAAGGAGCAAACACGACATGGAAAACATGACAAAATCTGTTCTCAAACCACCATGCAAAAAGGTGATAATGGCATTTTCATTGCCACTAGAGTTAATTTCTTCAGGTGAATTGAACTGCTTTACTG
This sequence comes from Cnemophilus loriae, assembly GCA_013397755.1. Taxonomy (NCBI): domain Eukaryota; kingdom Metazoa; phylum Chordata; class Aves; order Passeriformes; family Corvidae; genus Cnemophilus; species Cnemophilus loriae. Next base: position 300,937 of record VZTF01005798.1, read on the forward strand.
CAACAATCTTCTGCTACAAACTGAGAAATATTTTTCAGACTGCTTTGCAAGCCACTTCTTACTCAAAAGAAAAACAAATTGGTCCGTTTTCCTCACATTTGCACTCAGATAGAAATAGAAGCCGTTATGGACTCCTGTACCTACAAAAAGACTTATCTAATTATGGAAAGTAGAATTAAGAAAAGTCAACAGGTCTCCATTGGTAGGTCTAGTGAATTTAGCATGATTCTAAAATATTAGGGATAAGCTGTAGTTTCATGTGCCCTTGACAACATCCATTGAATGAAGATTCTGTATATATATTTGGCAGTTAACTTTATTACTATATAACAACTGTATTTTAAACTTAAATTCTGTCTTATCTAAATTAAGTCCTAGTTTTTGCCCTTTAAACTCATTTAATCATATTGCCAGGAGAAAAGTAAAAAGCAAAAACCTTCAGAGAGAATAGAAGTGAATATATTTTACCGACCAGGAAATGAATACAAAAATTTCCAGGAGACATAATTAAACATTTTTAAAATAGAAGTTTTTGTTAATATTTTAAATACAATTTTTACAATATATTTGTAAGTCAAGAGTGTGTGAATTATTTGGATACTTCTATGTCTGTATTTTTAAATTCTGTGTTACTGTAAAGAACTTACTCTTAAAAAAAATACAATCAGGAAAAAACAGCTTTCTTTAGTAAAACTCTTATGACTGAAGTAGAAATATCATTTGAAACTAGTGACTAGTTTATAATTTGTAATTGTGACTTTTAGTCACAGAATAAAACACCAGTTGTTTGCTGATGCAATAGAAAACTCTGCTTGAATAGAGAACATATTAATACATTTCCATTTATAACCAGGGAGACACATTACACCTAGGCAAGAAATCTTCATTTCTGAAATGGAATACAATTTCCTTAGACTTCTTATTCCACATTTTTTTATCCAAGTTCATTTCCTGAATGGTGCTAAATACCTCTCTTATGAACACAAGTAAGTGGTCCTCAATTCAGTGGAAAAAAAGATTGTAGTGATGAAAAATGAATACTCTAGGTGAAGATCTGTCATGCAATGTGATTACACTGGTCTGAAAAAATGTTCAAACTTACATCTGATTTTTGTATTGAGTGTGTTAGAAAGAAGTATTTTTCCTATTTCCTTGATTCTATATTATTAAATTTGAAGTGTTTGGGGGAATAATGGAGCCTAATTTAATTGGAATTTTTTGCATATATATGGAGGTAATGTCTCTGTCTCTGGCCATACAACAGAGACTTGTTCACTAATGTCATTTGACATGGCTATCTCCTCTCTTCTCTGATAAATACCAGAAGTGGGGTGTGAGAGTCTGAGAAAAGCTTCATGTTCCACTTGCAGCTTATGCTGTAACAGCCTGGATACCTGTACCATCCTGTTCTCTACCTTGCAATCTAATTTCTTTTCCATCAAGGACTCCCCTTCTTGTTCAAGAATTAGATTTAAGAACCAATGAGGTCAATACGTGTTTGTGACAAAGCAAAATAGTCTAGGGAATGTTGAAAATTTCAAAAGATTTCTCTATAGTCCACAAAGCCAGAAAAGGCTTGTATGACTCTTACAGGCAAAACACAATAAATTAGACGGAATATCAAAACTGATAGCCTAAGGACACAGATCCTTATCTAGCTTCCCTTCTTTCCCTTGATGTTTAGTTTGGAGACATATTACAACAAAAATTGAGATTAATTTTTACAATCACGGCACTCAATTTTTTTCTTTTTTAATAACTGATAAAACAACTTTCATGATTCTTTTTATTTCCTGTTCTCAGACTAAAAAATAAACTTGGTGCAAAAAAAGTTGTAAGATATCAATATGTGGATTTTAAACTAAAATTTCTCAGTCTTAAGATTCTTCATTATTTGAAAAATGAACATTTTTAAAGACTATTGTAATACAGAGTTGGTGCATTTGACAGTCTTTGAACTACTCTACCTTGAAACAGGGTGCTAAAATTAAAAGTGTACTTGTAAAAGTATTTACAAAATGATTGTTATTCCTCCTATCCAGCCTGATATAAGCACTGTAGAGAGGAATTTCTTTTTAGCAGTCTAATCTGGGACTTTTTTAATTAGTTGCAATTAGAAGCATTTCTCTGCAGATGTTTCTTCTTCTTCACAGCCTGAGCTCCAGTTTAGGAGACCCTGAACAAGTCTACATAAACTTTCAGGTTTTAAACAATGGCCAAAAGATATATAAATCAAAAAGCCCCGCTACAGAGATGATTGTCTTCCAGATGATATTAGCCTTTCCATATGTGGTCACTGCAGCACTGCATCACACTAATCCTTCACTTAACAACATGCTGATGTCAAGACAACAGTTATTAACACTTTATTTTGTGTTTCAGGACATTACTCCTATTTCAGGCTCTTCTATACTGCTTGAATAACAACAGAGATGAACTGTAACATATAGAGAGTAATCTTTGTTTTCTCCCAGAAAAATATAGCTAAATGTTCAACAGGCAAACATTCATATATACATAGCTTCGCAGTCTGCCTTGAGCTAGATAATGTATACTTATGAATCTAGGACTTTTTAAAAGTGTCTTATATAAGAAGGTGGACAAATGAAAGGAATACATTGGTAAACAAGGGAAGAAAAGAATATTCAAAATTATTCTACTGTGTTGACCTCATATCTTTCTATTAATACAAGAATAATTCCACTATGCTCAATGACAGTTTATTGATTTTTTTTTTACGGGTGGAGCTTCATTCACTGCTATTGAGTAACTTCTGAGTCCAACTGAGAAAAACAAACACTGTCAACTCCTCATGTGGGAAGCAGTGAACACAGAAATACCCATGCACAATAACAAGTGTGGTTTAGAAGTGGGTGGGTTGTCTATAATTATGTTTTGCTTCTTGGTCAGTGAAGATGTGAATGATGAGAAATACAGGAAGTGATTTGGAGCAAAATCTTTATCTCTGCTTAATTCCAGCAAAATAAATCTATGTAGAAGCCATGCAGAAATTGTAAAAGAGAAAATACCATAAGAGCCTCCTCGTAAATGCATGTGATACAAACGGTGTAGACACCTGCACGGGCATTTGTCTAATATGAGATGTTTCCAGGAGGGGACAGCAAAGTGTGACCACACTCCCCAAAATGCTGGAGCAGGGTTTGCCCTGCAAGTCCTCGGCAATGTCTGAGACCCAGGCACTGCATTATGACAACAAAATAGTTTGCCTGAACTGGAGTGATTTCACATTTGTTGTAGAAACTAAGACTAGGTTTTAAATTTCAAACATAACAAAAAAGTCTGATTTAAAAGTAAAGACAATTTTAAGACCTCAACACAACCCATAAATACGTTCTGTTTAATTCTGCCAAAATGATGTATGAATTTCTTTCTTTTTCTGTGGAAAAGGATACTGTTTATAGCTTGATTTGTTTTTGTCTTTTTTTGATCATTATAACTTACCTTAATAAACTGCAAATAGTAATTTGTACGTCTAGCACTAAAGAAGACTACATTTTGAAATTGTTTTTTACTTTCTTTTGTCTTATGTTATTTAACAAATATTTTTGCAGGTGGAAAAAACAAAAACAAAAACAACAACAACAACAACCACCAAATCAGTGCAGCACTCCTTTTTGTTGCTGATATTCTTTCACTGTTAAAGAAAGAAGAAATAGTGACACTGCTTTGGTATAAGTGTGCTATTATCCATTAAAATATACTGCCGTGTGATGTTCTAAAAGCACCTCAGTAAAGGAAGTAAAGTTGTTTATAAAATCTACAATGAAATTAGACAACCTGTGTAAATCAGTCTGCCATAATGTTTGCATTTTCCACTGAAAGATAAAGAAAATTAAAGTCTATATGAAAGCAAAAAAGTACTTGGCATCCAGGGCAATTTACTAATTGGGGAAAAAAATCCATATTGTGCCTTGTCAGCACTAATTCCTCTCTTTGTTTCCAGCAATTCAAAGCCAAAAGGCAAGGTTGAAGATACAGATTCAGGTTGAGTGTACTGAACTCTGAAATTAATTTTAACGCAACAGTGTAGGTGTTTGATTAGTCTGCATTATTATAATTTATTTCTGCACATTATCACTTGCTAAATGTTCTCATCACTTTAGGCAAACCTCATGAAGTTGCCTCCTCTTTCACAATATAGCTATGATAAACCTCATTGCTTGGCTAAAGAAAGCTGCTCTGGATGCCAGCTAACTCACAGTGCTGCTTTACTTCGCTCAAGACCTGCCAGAGAGAACTGCTTGAGAAGCTGATTTTTAAGAACCCCTGAGCAGTCTCAGCAACCCTGGAGACCCGTGAGCACTTAACTCTTCTAAAAGGCAAGACCAGGAGACAAAGAATTGAATCTTTACCTCCATATTATGTTTAACTATGCCAGGGCAATTAAAGAGCTCTTTCACAAAGTAGCTTATACTTCATGTGTGTATAACTTCAGCCATTGCCCTCATATATCCCTGCAGCATTTAAATGTACTCTGTTCCATTTATCTGTTTTTACATCACTAAAAATATCTACTAAGAAACATTCAGCACAGCTTTATTTTCAGGCTAATTTCAGATTTCAGCACTGCAAACATTAAGGAAGTTTTTACTCCTCTTCTCAAGAACGTTTTATTCACAATCTATCACTGTGTCAAAAGGACCACTAATTTGACACGCCAGCAATTCAAAATTTCTCTGATGCAAATCTCCACATCATCGATTTTCTCCAGATTTAACAATAACATCAATTACATTTTCATGTGTACAGGTTTTCAGTAATTTAAAGAATCTGACTAAATATGGATATTGGTGAATTTTTGCATCTTGTAATAAATTATTTCTTGTTTGATGCACAACCTATTCCCACTATATCCACCAAAAGGAGTCAATTTCTTTTTATCAGTTAATTCAGTAGTTTAAGAATAGATATAAAGACCCTTCTTTAAGCTATACTTCAAGATCTTTACTTTCATACTAGAAGACCTCCAAATCACAATGAGATTTTTCTTTCTTCTATGGCTTTTCTTACCATAATGAGGAATTATTGCCCAAGCCATTGCAGAAGCGTAGATGCCACCAATCATCCAAAACATACAGAGCCAGCTCAGGTGTTCACCTCGTTTCTCCCGAGCAAGCACTTCCGAAAAATAGGAGAAGACTGTTGGCATAGCTCCACCGATCCTAAAAGGAGATGCAGATCATTGATTAAGCAAGAGAGCAACAGCTAGGTAAAGTCTGAACAAGCCTGTAGCAGCAGTCATCAAAAACCTCAACTACAAGCAGCTTCTCTGGCAAGTGTTTCTTCTCAAATTGCACCATGTCTTGGGGAATTCTAGAGAAAACTTTCATCAGTTTGGATGCAATTTTTTAAAAATATTTCCTTGAAAATTCTATGTACTATTTACTGCATTCAGTGTTTCAAGGGAATTGTCAATGTGTCGGTCACTGGAACAAAAACCAGCCCAAAGTCTTGACTTTCATCATTACAAAATCATGGCACCCTACTGACAAGCGTCAAAATACATTACTTCTGATGGAAAAATATTAATAATTTCCCCAAAGAGTAATAGGTATTTCTCTAAGTCTTATCTCCCACGATTTAGGTAACCAAGACATAACTAACTGTCAGTGGTTTTTTTTACACACGATTGAAAACATATTCTGTTCAGTTGCACTATATGAACAGTTAAGCCCATGCTGGCTTTTTACTTAATTTTTTATGAAAAGCATATGCATTCACAGAATATTCATTTTTTCACATGGTGAAACAAATATTGTCTGAAGGTCAGTTGGACAAAAGAAAAAAGAGAAGATTCAACTTGGTTTTACAAAAATTAAAGTAATTCAAAATATGTATCACTTTTGGTACTAGTTTCTAAGTCATCTTGTACTATCTTTACCTGCTCACTACACATGCAAACTGTCAAATGTTCTACATCATGACACTTCCTTGCGTATTTTATTTTTTCCAATGAAGAAAATACCTTCTCACATATCAGATTACATACTTCAAAGCAATATATGGCATGGTTTGAATTTTTAAGTGAATTTTTAAAATAAATGCATATTTATGGTGTCATCTGGGAGCTGCCAAACTGGAAGCAAAGAGCAAACCTCAAAACAGTTTTAAACAAATATTAATAAGGGAAACATGAATACAGAAGTGATATTTCACCACTGAGAAAACTCAGTCCCATAGTCATACAGTTTAAGGTATCTTCATGTACTGTGATGAAGAAGTACTGGATATAGCTGTTATGCTTGTATAGGGGACTACTGTTTTCTCTTTTCCTTTATGCAGCTCTTCACAGAAGCATAGAATACTTTAGGTTGGAATGGACCTGAAAGATCAGCTGATTCTAACCCTCTCATATGAGCATGGTTTCTTCACTAGACCAGGTTTCTCACAGCTGCATCCAGCCTGGCCTTGAACACTGCCATGGATGGCACAACATTCTTCAGTAACCTGTTCCAGTGCCTCACCAGTTTCATAGTAAAGAATTTCTTCTTAATATCTAACCTAAACCTGCCCTCTTTCAGCTTGAAGCCATTTCCCCTTGTCCTGTCACTACATGCTATTGTAAAAAGCCTCTCTCCATTTTTCTTATAGGATCCCTTCAGGAACTGGAGGGTCCAATTAGGACATCCTGAAGCCTTGTCTTCTCTGAAATACTGCTGGTCAATATTTAGCTTTACTATGAATGTTTTGCATAGTTGAAGCTGCTAGCTGTTAAAGGCTCTGCTGGTGATGCAAATGTTTACACCTCTAGGAATTCTTGTTACATACACAGCTAACAAGCGCTATATCCCATTTCTTCTCACGGGTGGAAATACTGAAAGCCTTCACTAGCAAACTGCACTGTCACAGGCAACAGGAGACATTGTCCTTGGAGCTTCCTCTGGAAGACTGGGCTGAGGAAAAATTGAGGGGCTATGGACAAGGGTAGAACCACAACTCATTTTCCTGTGATGGGGAAACCCTGCTGCCTCACTGCTTTTATGGATTCAGGGCTCTCCAGTTCCCAAAATATAAACGGATTACAGCTATGATGTCTTACCCTCCAGCGCGCAGACACAGCTCTCCATTGCACTCCCACAATATTGCCCAAATAGAATACTCATGGGTCTAACTAGAGTTTCTTTTCTAAGGCTAAAAATGTACTAGTAGAACCAGAAACAAGATCTTCCTCTTTCCTGCCAAAGCTAGAAAGTCTTGACGAGGAGTTATAGGTACCCCTTTTCAAGAAGGCCTAATTTAATAGGTTGCTCATAGCATCCATTGGGTGGGTGCTTCAAGTTGAAAAAACCTACCTTGTCTCAATGTCACAAAATGTACAGAGAACCTGACCAAAAGTGGCAAAAAAAGAGTCTCCCACCTGTCAGCATGAACCAACTGTATCATGGATGATGGGAGGTAGATGCTGCTTTAGCAGTTAAAACTGAGCCGGGTGGGTTGACGTATATGTTACATCTTAAAAGCTCTCCAAAATTGCGGAAGAAGCACTGTCTATACTGAACAAATTAATAGCGTAACTTTTCTAGCAAATAGGCCTTTTATACATGTAAAAGGAATTTTGAAGCCAGCAAATTAAAATGTTTATTTAGGATATGCAATTAAGCAGGAAAAAAACAATCAGCTTTGAAAACTCACAGTTTTTCTGTTTCAACTGATTGGTTAATTTGGCACTTCCAGTGAGTACATCAACAGGCTAAGAAACTCTGAAGTCCAGATACTATGTTCATATTGATTAAACAGTGAAAATAACCTGTCTACAGTTTAAAGGAGAAATACAGGATGTACTTCCATCACACAGACCACTGTGTTAGAGCTGTAGGTCTTTTTTTCATAGTGATGATGTAGTAAAGTGTCTTGTGCACTTTTTTGCACCTTAAACCTGTAAATGTAAAATCTACTTCTCAGCTGGTTAAACTCTTCCTTCTGGCCTCATGTAAGTGCAGACCAATACTGCTACAAAATTTTAGAATACCGGTACCTGTGAAGCTCTTTCTATTTCACAAAGCTACAACAAGGACTAAGAAACTATTATGAAAATCTTAGAAAGCCTAATCAACAGCAAAACAGGAGGAGCAAGGAGGGAGATGGACAGGAAGCATCCTCCCGCGAAAGACTGTCATTTTGCTCTTAATGCTGGACAATCTCAAAGTGGCAGTAGCCATGTCTCCACTCCCTAAAACTTGCTCCTGAATGCAGAGCAAGTGACAGCAGGAAGGGAGAGTAGGAACAGCTACAACTGTTATCACATCAACAATGAGAAAACGCCTTAAAAACTGAACGGAGCTTGAGAAATCTTCTAAGGAGCAAAGAAATTTCTTTCTGACTCTTGCAGAAATTTTAACTTGTGCTGGGTACTACAGTCATTTTCTATTATAGAAATAATATGGTATCTGGTATACTGAACACTGCTAGCAGAAGCATAAACTACTTCTCAAAGACTTGGGCAAGAGAAGATCAGAGCACCTCTAACTTCTTCCATCACTCTCTTGTGAGGATTTTTCAGATCCTTCAGCCGCTACTGCTAATTATGAATTAACTTATCAAAAGTTCATATTAAAAAAACCCACCACCAGATCACCCAACAGCTACAAAGAAGAATATAATTTTTATAGTTTAAAAAAATATGCTAGGCTAGATCCCATCTTCACTTGCACTTATAAAAGCCCTTAATAATTTAGTGCCTCCAGGTGAGCCATTCCATACTTATATGGAAGAAACATAATTTGATTCTCGACATTTTTGTATTATAAGTTTGAAAGCAGACTGCCTCTTTGTTGCCCACCAACACTTTGTGGAATGCATGGTGGCATGCACAGGAGGGAATTTCAAGTAAAATTAAAAGCAGAGCTGCTACTAATTTTTCAGTAAGAAGACTTATTTTCCCACAGGATACAGTGTTAAGTCTGCTTCTGGCAATTAATTGGTATGATACAGTGGGCGGTTTGCTGTTACTGAGTTTGTAAATTATATGGCTCATCGTCAATTGTAGAAAATAATTTGATACATGAAATTATATTCTTCTCTTGATATGTCTGCCTGTGCAGATTAAAAGCCTGTGAAAACCGTGCTGACTTGAGAAGAACATTCATTCCAAAAATGGGAAGGAGTTTAACTTTCCTAAATACAAATTATTCAAGCAAGCTGAAGTTTTTACATCTCATCTGCTACTCATTTCTGTTATCTCTTCAGTTATCCTAACCAAAGCAGTGGGCATAAACATGTTACCCACAGATAACAGAGAGAAGTCCATGCATTACTTCCTTAGGCTTAACAAAAAGCACGTATCTTGTTAGTATGTATAAAAACGAAAGTACATTTTTATATCTTTACAGATAAATTGTGTGGAGTCTGAACATTTCTTTAAAATATTAAAAAACCACTGATCTAAGCCTCTGGAATGATGATCGTGAGTGATACCTGTCTCCAGAATAACGCATTCTGTAATGAGGCACAATCTAATACCAACAGAGGCAAAACTTCACTGAGCTCAGCCCAAGATCATGAAATAAGTGCTCTCACTCAATAAGGATCAGACTTTTCACCTGAAACAAAAGGATGCATGCCTTCAGCCTTGCTTTTTTTGTAAATATGTAGGCATATATACGAGAACAACACTGAAGAAACAGCAGAAACCTTTTGCTACTGCATGTATTGTTTATATGTGGGAGAATAGCATAAATGTCAATCAAAAGAATGATAAATATTGATCTTTTCAGTTATTCATCATCTTATGTAATAAACCCCATCAGAAGTAGGCAGAGGAAAAGAGAATGCATATTTATGTATTTATGTACACTCTCAGTTCATGTTTGTTCTGTGAAATTGTGAGAAAGGTGAAATCTAAAGGAGATTTAAGTGACGCGCCTTAGGACAGTGGGATTTAGTGAAACAAACAACAAGCTAAGATACATTTGCATTTTCTTTGTTACAAACGAAGATGATAAATGTCTGCTAATCTACCTTCAGAGCTGTGATTTGTCACAACAGGTTTTGGCAACTGCACAGTGTGACAGCTGGGATGAAAACACGTCTGTGAGGCATTCAGAAACCTCTGGCTTCAGATTGAAGTTATTGTTTATTTGCAGATTCACTAGCCAAAGGGGCTTGAAATACAAAAGCATACAAGGAATAGAGATAATGAGGACAAAAAGCCCTTACAGAATACTAAATATACAAGGTGTTCTTCTGAAATACCTTGTCTTCTCTTTCCATCTTGAACAACATCCAGACTAAAAATAGATCGTGTCTGTGTGAGACAGCATTTGTAATTTGTCACCCTGTTATTTGCAATTTGTTAAAAAGTGATAGAATTCAAAACACAGATTCAGAGATTTGGAAACAGCCCATCACTCCTTGTCCTTCCATCCAATTGCACATAACAGTTCTCCTTAACAGTCTTCCACCCCAGTACCACAAGTCTCATTGAAAAATATCTCTGTTGTTTTCATTTCAGAACTGCCATTAGATGGGCAAAGTATCTAAGGGTGAGCAAACAGGTAGATCTTTTCCTTGAGAACTGCTGGATAAAGCCCTAGAAAACTCCATCATACTAAAGACTAAGCTTTGCTGATCATTGTACACATTTTTAAATACAAGTGGTTTTTTGGACTATGAATAATAAAGAAGTTTTCTTGCAGGTACACAAGTGGCCTGTGTGCTATTAATAGCAAGAGAGTCCATGTAAAAAAGATGCACATGATAATTCACTGAACTCTACAGTAGCCAGTTCTGATGAAAGATTAACTGACAAGTAAATAATTAATTTCCCAAATTTACCCAACACTATTTTAAAAAAATCAAGTTTAATGCACATTCAAGCAAAGAATTTGCTAGATATGTCAGATAAATTGCTTTGACATTTGCCAGTATTGGTAACCACAAAATCACTCCGAATGAATTCTTTCTCTTGTAGATTTTCTTCCTGTTTTTCATTCTTCTTTTCAAGTTTTTACATGTCAAGTTTTCACTTGAAAGACAAATACCATGGTGAGTGTCTGCTGTAGACCACCAAACCAGGACGAAAATGCAGGTGAAATAGTCTATAAGCAGCTGGGAGAACTCTCACAATCACTGGCCATTGTTCTTGTGGGGGAGTTCAACCTACCAGATGCCTGCTGGAAAAGCAAAAGAGTGGAGAGGAACCAGTCCAGGAGGTTCTTGGAGTGTGACACAGCTGGTCAGGATGCCAGCAAGGGAGGGCACCCTGCTGGGCCTGCTGTTTGTGAACAGAGAAGGATGGGGGGGCGATGTGATACGATGGCTGGAGGCTCTCTGAGCCACTGTGATCACAAAATGACAGAGCTTTTCATTGTCGGAGAAGTGAGGAAGGTTGGCAAGGAGAACATGTACCTTGAACTTGTGAAGGGCAGACTTGGGTCTGTTTAGAAGCCTGGTTGAAAAAGTCCCTTAGGAGGCAGTTTTGGTGTGCAAATGAGCCCAGGAACACTGGAAGTTCTTCAGGAAAGAAATCCTGGAAGTGCAGGACCAGGCTGTCACCACGTGCTGAAAGACTGAACAGAGAGCCAGTCTCCAGAAAAAAACAAGAGAGTTTATGGAAGATCTATGAAAGACTAGGCAGGCCATTCAGGAAGAGTACGGGGATGTCATGAGGTCATGCAGGGAGAAAATCAGAAGGGTCAAAGCCGAACTGGAACTTAATCTACCTACTGCTGTAAAAGGCAAAAAAAATTTTCAATAAATATATTAACAATAAAGGTGGGCTAAGGAGAATATCCAGCCTTTTTACATGAAGGGGGAAACACAGTGACAAAGGGTGAAGAACAGATTGGGGTCTTCTTTTTCTCAATTTTTAGTAGTCAGACCAGTTGTTCTCAGTGTACCCAGCCTCCTGATCTGTAAGACAGAGAGAAGAAGCAGAGCGAAGCCCACATAATCCAAGTGGAAATGTTCAGTGACTCACTACAGCACTCAGACATGCTCAAGTGTGCAGGGCTCGACAGGATCCACCCAAGGCTCCTGGGAGTTCTGGTGGAAGTGCTCACTGAGCCATTTTCCATCATTTATCAGCAGTCCTGGCTAACTGGGGAGGTGTCAGTTGACTGGAGATTGGGATACATGATGCCCGTCTACAAGGAGGGTCGGAAGGAGGAAATGGGAAACTACAGGCCTGACTGTGGTGCCTGGGAAGGTCATGAAGCAGATCAACCTGCACCATCACACGGCACGTATAGGAGAACCAGGGGATCAGGCCCAGCCAGCATGAGTCTGGTTTGTGAAAAGCAGGTCCCGCTTGATCTCCTTCTATTACAGGATCAGCCACTTTGTGGATGAGGAAGAGATTGTGGACGTTGCCTTACTGAACTTTAGTAAACCTTTGACAAAGTGTTATCCTGGAGAAACTGGCAGTCCATGACTTCGACAGTTGCACTGTTCACTGGGTAAAAAACTGTCAGGATGGCTGGGCCCAGAAAGCAGCAGTGAATGGAGTTACATCCAGCTGGTGGCTGGTAACCAGTGCTGCTCCCCAGGGCTCAATACTGGGGCCAGTCCCGGTCAGTAACTGATGATCTGAACAAGGGGATGGAGTGCAGCCTCAGTCAGTTTGTAGGTGACACCAAGCTGGGTGGGAGTGTTGATCTGCTGGAGGGCAGGAAGGCTCTGCAGAGGGATCTGGGCAGGCTGGATCATGGGCTGAGGCCAGTGGTGTGAGGTTCAACAAGGCCCAGTGCCAGGTCCTGCCCTTGGGTCACAACAACCCCAGGCAGCTCCCCAGGCTGGAGCAGAGTGGCTGGAAAGCTGCCCAGAGGCAAAGGACCTGGGGGTGCTGCTGACAGCAGCTGAACACGAGCCAGGGTGCGCCCAGGTGGCCAAGAAGGCCAATGGCATCCTGGCCTGGATCAGCAATAGTGTGGCCAGCAGGACCAGGGCACGGATTGTTCCCCAGTACTGGGCACTGGTGAGGCCACACCTCAAATCCTGATTTTAGTTTTGGACTCCTCACTACAGCAAGGTCATTTTGATGCTGGAACATGTTCAGAGAGGGCAACAAAGCTGGCAAACCATTTGGAGCAAAAGTCCTAAGAGGGGTGGCTGAAGGAGCCGGGGGTGGCTCAGCTGGAGAAAATAAGAAAAAACCCTTATCACTCCCCACAACTACCTGAAAAGAGGTGTAGACAGGTTGGTCTCTCCTTTTCCAAGTAACAAACAACAGAGTGAGAGGAAACAGCCTCAAGTTGTACCAGAGGAATTGCACAGTAGGAAAAATTTCTTCATGGAAAGGTTTGCAAAACATTGTAACAGGCTGCTCAGGGAAGTGTGGAATGTCCATCCCCGGAGGGTTTTAAAGTATGTGTAGATGAGGTGCTTAGGAACAAGGTTTCATGGTGGACTTGGCAGTATTAGGTTGATGGTCGACCTCAAAGATTTTAAAGATCCTTTCCAACCTAAAAAATTCTATGATTATAATTTTTCTTTTGATTTTGTTGCTGTCATGTAGTCTCTCTTTATTTACATCCATCCCTTGTCTAATCTTTTTCTTCCTTTTGTATAATCTTCCTTTCCTCATAAGAATACCACCTTCTCCTCTTAACAGCTTTAGGGAAGACCACTTCTCTCTGAGGTTTAGATTAGTCAGCCTTTATCCACATCTGAAGCCGCAAGGGCTGAATCAAAGCTATTTGTGAAGCTCAGACCTTGCCAACTGCTTCCTTGGCTTCACTGAGAAGTGTATATCTCTTTTGGCATAGCCCATCAGCTTTGAAGCCAGTCACCTGCAGAGCTGTTCATTAGCTCACAGTGTAAAAACACTGATAGCCCTGGGTAGGAGACAGCTGGATGCTGGAGAGGAAACAGAAGCAGAAGATTACAGCCTTTTGAGAGTGAGAGAATACAAGGTGCTTCATGAAAAAGAAGTGGAACAAGCGGATATGAAGAGGTAAAAGATAAATACAACATGATACAAAATACTGATGACATAAAATTATAAAAGTTGGCTGTTGGTCTGGATCTGAAGTTCCTGAAGGAACTGCTCGTGCAGGCCAACCATCTTGTCCTGTTTCCACATGGTCTACACATCCGTTGGAACATTTTTGCAGTTGTTATGTATACAGACTGCTTGCATACCCTACATGTCATAGTCTCTAAGGGGTGGATATACAACTTTAAGTGTTTCTTGCCATCAGACATAATAAACAAAACTGGGGGTAAAAGTCAGGGTGTGTGGACTTACACAGACAACCACCTCAAAACTGCAAGTTACAAGAAACTACATTCCAGTTTTGGATTTTTGCTAACTTTTGATTCCCCATGAAAATGTGAAGAATTTGAGAAAACCTTCAGAAAACTCTTACTCCTCTCCAGTCGGAGTAACAATACTATTTTACCTTTAAAACATATCATTCAGTCCTTTCCTTAAAATTATTCTAACTCCATAGTTGGGCTCTTTGAATCACACAAAATTACTGGAACAAAGCATCCTCTCTTGAAAACAGGGGCACAGTGGTATGCCATCAAGAAAAGAAAGACTAGGAAAAATGTGTGCCCTTTCCTGAAGGAAACTGGAGACCTAGTTACCTGGATATGGAGAAGGCTGAGGCACTCAACAACTTTTTCTCCCCCTCAGTCTTCATTGCGAAGAGCTCCACCCACACCAGCTGCAGAAGGCAGGGCAGGGGAGCTGGAAGAATGACAACATCCCACTGTAGGAGAAGATCAGGCTCGAGAACATCTAAGTAGCCTGAAGGCGCACAAGCTGATGGGACCTGATGAGATACATCGGTGGGTCCTAAAGAAATTGGAAGATGAAGTTTCTAAGCTACTATCCTCCATATTTGAGAAACTGTGGCAGTTTGGTGAGGTGCCCGTTGACTGGAAAAGGGGAAACACACCATTAAGATGAGCTTTTCCTCATCTTGAGGGTATAAGAAACAGATTCTTTTATAGAAACCTCATGGCTTGCACCCTGCTACTTGGATACTTCCTCAAGAGGATTATTCAGGGGACAAATCCAATCTTTGAAGAACACAGCAAATCTGAGCCAGCCATGAACCTCTCTCTGCAGTAATTGCTGTAAGGAATGACTCTGCAGTTCATGGTGTATTTGTTGTTGTTGTTTGATTGGTTTGGGGTTGGGTTTTTTTTGGCAAGTCCATTTAAAATATAGGACATGGTGGCAAATTATCTGTGATGTATTCATGTAGCTCTCAAAGATGACGTAGGAGGACTTTGAACAAAGTGGTGGCCCACACAGAAGTATAGGATACAGACATGAAGGGCCTGCTCCTTCAGGGACCATTAATAATAAGCTGGGTACACAGGAGAACATGGTTCCCAGTCAAGGACATACATGTGTCACAAGGAAAGCTACAGGCACTGTTACTGTAAAAGCTCCTGGACAGGCGAGGAGGAGACAGTGCAGGCAAGTTTCTCATGAGGCATAATAAATACGTATTTTGCAGTATATCCCAAAAGGAACAATTTAGGTGAAAGCCAAACCTGTCTGCCAAAAAACAAACCTTTGTAGCATAAGGGTCCAGAGCTGCCCTACCGAACTGGCTAGGCTAAGCAGTCATACAACAAGCTTCTCGACTATGCTAGGATCACAGAAGAGTGAAAATGTCGTGAAACATGAGCTGCAGTGTTTCTCCATGGAGTGCAAAAACATAGCCCCTGGAACCGATGGTGATTTATGATACAGGATTTTTAAATTTTGTTTTTCTGTGGGATTTGGGGTTTTTAGTAATTAGAATATTGTCATTTCCCCTTATTGTCTTGTAAAGTCATATCTGACAATCTGGGGACAGACTAAGGAGATTCTTCTAGCTAGAGGACTCCTCACATTTTTCTCTCTCCTCTTGCCCTTCTATTCCTCTTCCTAAATCAGTTTAAAACTATTGAGTGCTATGGTAATTTCTTTTTGGTATTTTTGTCTAGCCCTAGCTTACTTCAGACCAGTTCAAAGAATTTCTAAAAACACAAATACCGCACAACTGCATTGCTCAACCATGGCTACATAACATAAAGCCAATAAACCATACAAGCAGTGGAGTTCATGTGCATGACTTTACAACACAGCTGCTGTGCTCTCACCAGATCCTGTCTATTCAGTGTACTAAAGACTGATAGTGGTCTGAATTGGAACTATAATTAGGAGTCTTAATCTGAATCAAACAATGACCAGAAGTGCTAAACTAAGCACTTTGCGGAACAGAGCTCTTGTTTATCTAAGGGTGCAGTAAAGCTAGAAGCTTTCTCATAGCAATTTACTTATGTATCTCCGTCTCTGCTCATAAAAATTTAAAATTATAAACTTAATCACTGAGAAGTTATTTAAATGAGAAGTAAAGAAAACACAGGTCCATAAACATCATTCTTTCAGAGAGAACAATAACATTTGGCACAGTTTAGGACCCTGTTTTAAATCAGAACATCTTGGTGCAATGGTATTATAAACAATATTATGCACACAAAGACATCAGAAACTTTACAAATATTACCAAAATCTTAGAGTACACCTAAGAGGAGAGTGTTATTTTGCTGACTGAACAAGATACTGTACATAAAGAAGCTGAGGCATAAAAGAGTTAAGCAAGTTGATCAAGCTCACTCAAAAAATCCTTTGCAATATAAGAACAAACTCAATCTCACAGTCTTTCCCCTAAAATTATTCTTCCCCTTCAGGCTGTTATTTAGGAGTGTAGTAGCTACCTTGCTTAATTCTCTCACTGCTGACACAGACTGTATTTCTACATTAAATTATGTGCTTTTGCGGACAGAAAAGTTTTATTAACACACAGAATTGTGGAAATGAACAAAACCAGAGGAGCTTACCCAAATCCAGAAAACAAACGACAGAAGAGGAAGAAGCCATAGCCCTGGACAAACGATGAGAGGAAGGCAAAGAATCCATTGACAGACATGCATATCAGGAGGGATTGTCTCCTTCCCACTTTGTCTGCCAAGCCTCCCCAGAAGAATGCCCCCACCATCATTCCAAGGTACACTATGCTACCTGTAATATACAAAAATACAAAAAAGAGATGTTTTGTGAGCTACATAATTGACCACAATAGACCACACCAAAATCAGTTAACCTTCTATATTTACAAAACAGAATAGTATACAGCTGATTTTATCCTTTCTCACTGAATAGACATTACACACAGTTTTGCAAATGTATCTAGAGAGAACAGATTTCCTACTGTGTCTTTGTCATCTGTTACCAGACACACTCAATATAAACATTAAACTGAAGCTTAATATAAATATTAAACAAGGTGCCTCTAGCTAAAACAATAAACATGCAGGCAAATAAGTCTGAATAGGGGGAGAAAATGCCACTATTACCTCAGTAATAAAATGCATTCATGTTAAATATTGCAAAAAATTGTAACTTCCCCTACAGATACAATTTGTCTGAATATGAGCAGTACTGCAGGGGATTAAACACTGGGATCACTGGGAGCAATACATGTTAAATCTAAAGAAAGCTGATTATAAAATGAACACTTTCCACCTGAGATCTATAGAATCAAAGACATCCATCTTGATTGGGGTTTTTTCCCTCCTACTTAAGTGTATTTCTTTATTTAAAAAGGCAATGTCCTTTCAAAGCAAAAGCACTGTAATGTTCTTGACTTGTTGTTTTCGGTTTTTTTGTTGTGTTCCCCCCTCCCAATAATTTTGAACAGATACATTACAGTTTAGATACATTTATTAAAATTACATAGCAAAAAATAATATTCAGGTGATTTTTTTTTTACATAAATGGTGTTTTCCACAGGTACTTTCTCACAGAAAGATGAGTTGAAATATTTAACATTTAGACTGTTCACATCTCAGCACATTGTACATAATTTCCTTTGCAAATTCAATGTGGAACATTTGACAAAGATGTATAGTACATGGAGCAGACTGTCAGAAGGAAAAAGTAATTCCCAAGTTTTGGACAGAACCATTAAATTTGTATTTTGTTTGATACATGGAATTATTTTTCCATCTAATTTCTTGTTGAACTTCCCAGGTTAAGTTTTATACATCCTGCATATTGCTACCATCTTCTACATCTTCTTCAGAGCAGAAATTAATTACAAAGGTGCTAGAAGCAGTTAAAATACTAGAAATCCTTGTTATGGGTCTCCTTTTGATTAGTCTCAAGAATGGACAAATTCTTCAGCATCTCTGTTGGACTCTAATTGCTGTGAAATTCTGGCCTCCAAAAGAATCACCTCTGCCCTGCAGAAGGTGGTTGGATGGGAAAGGAACCTGAAAAAAAACCATTTAAATGTCTGGGCTTGGTTAAATGCATATCAGTGTAGAGTTTACTCATCAGTATTCCTGTGCTTGGAATTACAGATGACAACATCTGATGTGCTGACGTCTGCAGGGTCTTATACACCCTAAATTGTCCCTGTTCCCTCTCATGTTTCGTACAAGTAGTTTCCACTGCTGTTTCCTTATGAGACACAATTTAAAATAGGATATTGTAGCAGATAAGTAAAATCTTACAAAAGTAAGGCCTTGCAAAACCATGGCTCAGGCCTGTTACTTTGGCTAAGTAGATGAGGACTGTGGGAAAGTGACTCAGCTGAATTAGAGGCAGAAAAACAAGTTATATAACCATCATGTGTTCACATCATGGTGTATGGTGGTTGATTGGATTATGTTTGTTATGATTTAAAACTATGTAACTGATAAAGGCCTAACTGCTTAAAAAGGCCCAGTATGTGCAATATAGCAGCTTTCCTCTGCACCTGCCTGGGGACTCTGCGTCACTACGGACCCTCACTCACAAGATATTTTTAAAGTAGGAGACACATTGTGTTAAATGTGAATTAACAAGATCGTAGAATCAGAATCACAAAGTGGTTTGGGTTGGAAGGGACCTTAAAAACCACCTCAAATTCCAATTCCCTGCCATGGGTAGAGGCATCTTCCACTAAACCAGATTTCTCAGAGCCCCATCCAACCTCAGGACAAGATAACAGATCCAATGCTGCTCATCACAGGAGAACTGCGAAAGCAACAAACTCCACAAGAACAACAGTTCGGTGTCTTCTAAAACTAACTTTTGTCAATGGGTATTTTCTAGATGTTGCTGGGTTCTTAGACTTTCATCAAAAAATACTCATGATAAAATCCAGAATTTGCAGAATTACTAAGACATCTTTGTTTACTTTCTTTAGCCCAGGAAGGACACAGACATTACAATATTCTTTTTGGGTTTAGAGCTGTTTAGGAGCAGATATTTATTGGATAGCTTTTTTATTATGATCAGAAATTTTATTCCACTAGTTGAGATTTTCCTGTAAATGCATGTGGCTAATATATTTTCTAGTCCTAAAGAGATAAAGATTGGTGGGTGACTTAGCATACTCATTCAACTGCTCTAAGATCTCTCCTGTGGTCAAGGTTATTGAACCATGCTGCAGGTGGATCGCTGCTCATAAGCAGTTTGGAAACTCCATCCAGCAGATCTGCTGCTTGCTTGTCAGCAGCAGTGGAAAGAATGTGACAAAGATAGTCAAATAGCTGCATTTCTAGCAGACAGATTTCAAAAAGGAAAAAAAATTAGTTAATTTTTATTCTTACAGTGAAATTCATTACATTCTTTTCTGTATAAGTATTATTGGGCTTTCCCAGTAAACACTTTACTACAAGAAATATAAAAGGCATATTAAATAGCCTTCTATTTCTTTATATAGATAACTTTGAAATATTTCTATGCAAATAATCCTAATTTTACCAATTTACATGCCTTGTGATGCTCAAAAATATCAAAACACTTTGAACGATGAAAGAAAAATGTTTCCAAGTCTTGAGCATAAAAACATTAACCTTTCTTTTAGATGACAAATCCTTTGGTCATTGTACTGTGTTTTGGACTCTTATACTGATGTAATTCTCCTAAAGAGCGTTCAAAAGATGCTGCTAAAAATAATATTCTCATCCTGTCAATAAACTGCTATAAATAAGCTGCTCTCTGAGCTGCAGCATTATGTTATTCTTTCCCATTACATTAACTTCAAGGTTTTTCGTAATTGCCTTGCATTCTTCGCGCAAACCCTCTCCTTGACCAAAGATCCGTAACCCTTCCATCCTGAACCTACTGCAGCTACCAACAATACATTTCACTGCATTTTCCTTTCTTACTTCTATTTTGTATTTGCTGTCTCTCATTATAGTAAGAAAATCGTAGAATCATAGAATTGGGTTTGGGTTGGAAGGGACCTTAAAGACCATCTACTTCCACCCCCATGCCATGGGCAGGGACATTCCTCACAAGATCAGATTTTTTAGATCCCCATCCAACCTGGCCTTGAAAACTTCCAGGGATAGTGCATTCTCAGCTTCTCTGGACAATCTGTTCCAGTGCCTGACTACCTTCATAATAAAGAACATCTTCCTTATCTAAACCTGCTAGATTCTGAACATTCTCCAGATTCTGGGCATCTCTTGTTGGCACTGGCATCAAAACGTTAGGAGTGGGATAGATTGAGGTTCCCCTCCTTGTAACCTTTAGTTTAAACCCTGCCTGCACCATGTAAAGGAAGTGTCCTTCCTCTAAGCTTCAAAGTTTTTCCTTAAGATGATTTTACCTTGCAGCAATATGCACAATAAATCATAAAAGTGACAAATGGCAAAGGAGAACTCTAACTACGAACAGCTGAAACACCTGAACAACCACCCAACAAATGCAAGTAACCAGTGAGAGCAGATGATCATTTTATTATCATCAGATTATCATGAACGTTTCCTTTCCAGCCTTTGTAGCTCTTGTTTTCTATGTTATACCACTGGTCAGAACATAAATCTCTTGTGTATAACACTAATTTTTTTCCACATCTTTCATAATTCACACTTTACATTTTTCATAAATTCATATATGTAAAAATTAAATACCATGTTGTTGGTCAGGCCTTGTTCCCTTTTCTCATTGCCTTTGAAGATTGATCACCAAAACAATACTTGTATGGGTGTACGTGTATAGATGTCAACCCAGCATGTGATGCTGAGGGTTGTACTTCCTTTTTCAGCAGCTACTACGGATCACAAGGCTGGCTGCTTGTCTTTTTCTTTTTAGTACAGCACACTCATGCCTCTGAAAAAATCAGCTAATACAGTGGAAGGAACATACTGGTTTGACATCCAGTCTGATCTTAGAATGTAATTTAAAATATTTTAAAATATATAGACTTCTAATGATATCTGTATCATATGTCTTGGATATTCCCCACAAGATAACATGTACTCTAAAACTCTATCAATTTATGGAAAAGCACTGGGAAGAGGCAGATGGCAGCTGAAAAAAAACATGCTAAAATAAATAATATTTTACTGTTCTTTTGCCAAGTTTTAACATTTGCATTTTCTTTCCACAGCAGAAATCTTACATACTATGATGATTTTCACCCACTGCACAAATGTACATATTACACGCTTACATCCTCTTCAGACAAGGGTGTGTTAAAGACCCAACCTGAGTCTGGAATTGCTTTACACTGTGCACACACTTTGGCTACCAGGTGGCTAGATACTTTTTAAATGGATGTGCACACAGCACCTTTCAGACTGCTAGAAGGAGTTTAGCCTTACAAAGCAGCTGACCAAGAATTCCCTCGGTATCCAAATGCTAGTTATGGACTATTTAAACAATGACATAACGCTAAATGAGTAATCAGTCACTTAAGTTCAGTTAAGCAGTATTTTACTCCTTGTGCTGCCATAACTTCATTACTTGTTGATATCTGTTGTAATTCATAACCTGGTATCTAAATGATAGACAAAGACTGAGAAATCAGTTTGTAAGAATATTTAATTAGGAAAAAGTACAGCTATGAAAGTAAAGTCAGACTTCCTTGCAATAGAGAGACTCAGAGGCTATGGAACTCACTGATTAGCATTTTGCGTTAACATACCTATTATAAATCAGTTATAAAACTAGCATGACGTTGTTTTTTCCCTGTTATGTCATTTAGGTCATTTGTCTGAATGAGGAATGCATTTCGTACAGCCAGAGAAAGTACTCATGTTATTAAAAACACTTTAAAAATAAGATTGAAATACTATCTATATTTTGGAAAAAGCAACTATAAATGTGATGCTAAGGCACTTCCATAAGAAGCAAAACAGTTTTCATAAGAATTATTATGTAATCAGTATTTTATTTACTTGTACTGGGATCTTCCCATATGCTATTGTTTAGAATACAGTAATTCATAGTGAAGGACTGCAATGCCTATAAGTAGCATAATGAAGATAAGAATAAGAATATCCAGATTTATTGTTGTTTTTGCCCTGGTAATACAGTCTATTTGGAGTTTAAAGATGATAATCTATCAGACCTGTATTTAATTATAATCTGTTAATAGTTTCTTTGATCGGAAAAGACTTGGAAAATAGCAGCAACTCATGCAGAAACTGTCAAATGTAACCTCTAATGAAGTGTTTGCAATGGGAGGTAATTAAGGCAAACACTTATCCATTAAGACAACAAATATAAGAAAGCTGTAATAACTCCAGAACTAACAAAAGAACTCAAATTTTCTACAGCCCCTGTCTTTGGATGTCTAAAACTTTCTATGTATTCAGTATATTAGATCTTCACATTTTATTTTTAATGTGCCATTCATCCCCTCAGATATACCATGGCTGCAATATTCATACATTAAGAACTGCCACAAACTAGTATTTCTCTCTAATAACTATTTCCTCTTTTCTCTAAATGGTTCTTGCAGTGGTGAAACAACGAGCTCTATATACACAGAATGGTAAATTTTTAATATGTGCATCTAAGAGGTCAAAGTAAAACACAAATTGTTCAGCCGTCTAAAAAAGCTGATGGGTACTGTTTTCCAACAAATGTGTGAGATAGACACCATATTAACTAAAATTAAACTTTTGCATGAGTCTTTGCAAGTTCAGGACTTCTCAAGCCTTGGATTTCCTTCATCTGAATGCCAGCTGTTTCTCACAGTAATCATTTTGTGTCTTAACTTTAGACGTTAAACGACTTCTCTTACCTAATAATATGCAATGTATGCAAATCCCCCAAATGCCACAGCATATCACACTTTTTTTCTATTACTACTTTTCAGACTAATCCACTTCTGCCTTCCCTTTCAAGGCAACTGCAGACAGGCTTCAACGTGAAATTTCATGCTCTTTAGTGCAGATGCTTAATTATGCACTTGTCTTGAAGCTTCTTGCTCTTTGGCTTACAATACATTTACAAACAAGTCAAGTTTCACTTGTATTATTAGAATTATTTTTATAAATAAGGGTAATTGGGTTTATCTGTTTAAATACATGGAAGGTATAAAGCTATTTTAAAACGAATGCTGAAGCTCCCCATTCTCAATATAGAAGTTTTTACAGCACCTATCATGCTGCAGTGATTCTTGGGCCTTCAAGTGTGACTTGCAGCTGAGTAACCTCTGTGCTCAGTTCTCTAATAGTAATAATTCCAGTGACAAGCCTTTGCACGACAGACCATTTCGATTTTGCATGTTTTTTTAGCTGCTTAGTTCACAAGATATTCTGGATATGCTTCACAGTCAGTAAAAAAGGACAACTTTATCTCCATCATAACTAAAGAAAGATATAAATTCAAAAACAGGAAAAGACTAAATTCCAATGAGACCACTGGAAAAAGAAAAGACAACCTCATCTCTTCATCTTAAACATGTTGAGCAATACAGAAACATTAGTGTTTTCATGAAGACACAAAACCTAAAAAATATTGTTTCAACCCAAAACAAATTTTAAAAATTATTTATTTATTCCTAAAATTCTGTTTCTTTAGTATTTGCATAAGAAAACAACTTAGGGAAATCCTCTGACGTACAAGCTACAAAAAATACATCTCCTGCAATTGATAGCTCACTGCAATCAATTTAAAACAATGCAAGAAATAGCCCCTCTGCTCCATCAGTAGGAAAAAACCCCAAACAACCCAAACAAAGAAACAAAAAAAACCACTCACCAAACCCAAACACCACTTTCAAATAAACCTACAAAACATCTGATGACATTCAGTCAAATACCAACCCAGAAATTCCGTATAAATAAAAATCAGATGGACTCTGTCCAGTGTTCACACAAAATGATCTTGTTCTCAAACAATACTGATGAACTGCAATACAGGACCTCAACCAAGAAAATCAAGAAAATGGAACTTACAGCAAAGACAAGCAAAAGGAATATCATAATCAGCTGACCAGCACAGAGAGGAAAAGAAAAGAGCAAGTAACTCCACCGTTCTTCATGCAAACCTCTTTATGATCATTAAGATAATGAGAAAAACATTATCACCAGCACAATTTTAAAAATACAGGTTTGTATATTATGACAGGCACAGTTTGATGAATGATTTAGAAAAAGAAGAATTGTTGTGAGATAGACTAGTGCTGTAGTTCTAAAGAGAAGTCTCACAAATACAAAACAAAATGTAGAGCCTAAAAGAGTACAAAACATTAAACGGAAATTAAAAAGAACACAAAATTGGGAGGTTCTTCCATATTTTTTCCTTTTCAAAAGAATCAAGTCCAAATTTTCCAGACAACTTAACTCGTAAAGGGAAGTAGATACAGCAGCCAATACGGAGCCTGCAGGAGAGTAGGAAAACAACTGAAACTGAGTGGATAGGACTTCTGGCATATTTAGAAAGCAGAAAGAACCTAATGCAAGACAAAATTTAACAATACATAATTTTATGTCACTAAAATTTTAGACTGACAAATGCCTACAATTTATTTGTCTCATTTTAACATTGAGACTTAAGTAAAAATCGTATGATGGCATGGCTACCCAAACTGATCAGCTTGCTCTCCCAAAGGTCAAAAGGTCAAAGATAAGCCAAGAAATTTTCTTTTCTTGGAAGGAAAAGAGAAGTGAGAACTGTTCTATCCTCTCCGTTAAATAAAGAAAACAAAATAAAAACAAAACCAAGAACCCAACAACAACACAAACCAAACCAAACCAAACCAGAAAAACCAAAACCAAAAAAAACCGCTTTTCTTCCCCCCAGGAAAGCAACTTGCATATATTTCCAAGCGAGGAATCTATTCCAGTGTGGATCCACCCTGAGGGAAATCACAAAGATGAAACTCATTGCTGGAAAGGTTTGATCAAAACTTTTCTAATCCCATAACAGAAATACTGTCCACAAGAAAACCAATGGGTCCACAACAATCATTCACACAAATTTCATTCAGTTATTAATGGGGTTTTCTTTTGTTTCCTCTGGCATCCTCATATTATATTTATGTGCCTAATATGCTTAATTTTCATTTGTTTCCTGTACCTCAGCTGTGAGATTTACAACCCACAGTGCTTGTTGCATAAGGCTCAATTTAATTCCATCATGAAAAAAATTGGCATTTTGCTGCCATATTTCTTCTCCTTGGGCTAATGAGACTAATTCTGTTTTACATATTTAGTGCAGACCAATGTGATATAGCTCTAGACCTTTACATTATCAGTTCATTTTGAAAAACATCATATTATCCTGCACTACATTTTTGTATGCTATTAGCTTTCCTTACCATTCTAGTGACATTCACCTTACAATATATCTAAAATTTACACTAGCAGGTGTGCTGATACTTTTTTTTACTAATGAAATAATACTCGGTTTCAGAGTATTATTTCATTAGTAATGCGCATTCTTGTGTACTCAGATATTATTTGAATTGAACCACCGTAATAACAAAAGGAATAACTGCTTCTGCTTATCCTCATATCCAAATTAGATAAATTAATAAATTAGAAGAAGAAGATAAGTAGCTGCAGAGATTGTGACAGGTAATAGATTACTTGCTAGGATGAGGAATTTTCTTCACAGCTGCATTTTCTGATAAGGCAGCAGTACATTGTCAGCATCACTTCTACTTTTAAAATGTTATCATGTCAATAACTTAAGTCCTTAAAAAAAGTATTATCTCCTACCAGATGCTAGCATAATTTTTATTTATTCTGTAACAGATTTGTCAGAATAAAAAATTGAACAAAGTTATTCCATTTCTTCATTGGAATAATTTATAAACTGGATACTGACAGCCATTATTTCAGTAAACAGCAGCACACAGCTATTTCATACAGCTATTACTTGGCTAGATAAATCAACGATGCATTATAGAAAAAAAGACTAAAGCACTATTTCCTTGTTACTTCCAACAAAAATTGTCAATCAGCATTCAAATTTAACAACGTGGAACTGTAAAAACCAACCAATATATGGTACTTTTCTACCCCTATAAACAATATTTCACAATATGGTAGCTACCAATATGCAAAATATAGAGCACAGACATTAACATAAACTCAGGTAATCCCAGGTGATGACATGAAGCTGTTGACAGATTCTCTGGGTGCTGTCACTGAACATACTATTTTCACATTATCTTTTCCTTTGATCCAACAATTCCCTCTGGCACTAGCAAGAAAATCTTAACAGACAAGCTTTGGATAAAACCCACCTAGTTAAGCTGTCCTAGCCCCCCTAATTCCTGTTTTATCCCACTGTAACTGTGGAGGTTCCTCTGAATTTTTCTGCTCTCAGATTTAGATGCTAAATGCAATGCTCTCTTTGTCCATCTCTGAATTGACCCTGTCATGGTAGAAATTGCTGTGACTTTGCAATTTGAAATGCACTTCCATGGCAGTCCTGAGAATCATAATGATTATAAATGCTGCATGTGCTTGAACAGTGCATAGCACTGTGCAATGAGCTAGGAGTAATTAAATTTCAAAGCCAAAAGATATATTTCACTGAAGATTTAAATTGCCCATGCAGTCATCTACATTAATCATCTCATTTCATATCAAAACTGTTCATTTCGGCCGCATGTTTTATTGCCTGAATATTAATTTCTTATTCAACTAGTCCTGCTTATGACCCTAAGCAGAGAACAGTCCATGGATATCCCTAACTTTTAATTAGTGTTGAATTAAAACAAAAATCCCAAAGTATAAAAATCTAAATTAATAACAGATGCATCCAACTCAGTAAATCAAAACACGATACTAAAAACTAATTAACAAAACCACAATCAGTGGTTTCTGTTCAATATTTAAGCTAACCATTGGTTATCTGTCCAGTGTTCAATCAGCCATTAATTGTCTTTTCTGTAACTATATCCCAGTGCAGAAGTAAAATTCTTTCCTCCTAAATGGGAGAAAATATCTTCTTTTTATTTTGTTCCATCCATACACTGGCTGTTACCATCATTGTTCCAACGAACTGGAAGGGTGGGGGAAGAAAAATTGCACTAAAAAAACCAAAACAAAACAGAAAAAAATCCCAAACAAAATTAAAGAAAAAAACCTAAAACCTAACCAAACCTTTTGCTTTCAGGAACAGACATTGAATTAGGCTGAACTTGTTCAGAAATAGATTACCAAAATTAATAAGGGTCCGAAACTTGCACGTTTCCCGTGTCTGACAAGATGCCTGGTCTACCTCACCTAGCACAGAGCTGCATGAGAGTGAAAAATGAAACTTCCATCCCACGTCTTCTTTCTGCTATCCAATTTCGAGTCAATGAAACAGATTAAATAATCCAATGTCAGAATTAAGAATAATGGATCAGAATAATATCCTGTGTGCTGCCAATACACCTGCAGGTGCTGGTGAAGCTAAACAGGCCTTTTAATTATGTATTTACAATAGTACCAGGAGGCACTATTATAACATCTAAACTGAAAATTTTTTAGATGACTGTATCTATCAGTTTATGATATCCATTTACCAAGGCTTTCTAGTGGCAACTTCAGGACCAACCTTGAAAATTGCCCTGAATTCTAATGGATTAGGAAAATACTTGTTCTCTGTGAAAATGAGCAGGTCTGACAAATGCCAGACAAAAGCAACATGCAGCACAATAGAGTCACACATCACATGGGTTACATTCATCCGTACTCCCTCAAATTCATATAAGATGCTCCATTTCTCACCACTATAAAGCAAATAATTTCAGTCCAGATAGACAGATATGAAGAAATTTGCAAATGGCCACCTTTGCCTATAATTGAAAATGCAGACTTTTTTTAACGCTACGGATGCAAAGCCAATTTCCCTTTACACCATTTTCCTAATTTTTCTGCTTTATAGTGCTCTCCCAGCTTTCTGTAATCCCCTCAAAAAGCTGTATAACAACACCTTTCTGCCTGTTGAACAGGTTTCTGTGAGTCTTTGAAAACACTTTGTCCATTACATGTTTATCCTGAGTAAAGTTTATTTGTTAAGAAAAGCAATAATAACTTGATGTAGGTGATGTGTTATCAAAACCTCTCGGTTTTTTTCCTCTAGCTGGAGCAGGCTGGTAGGTGCTGGGTAAAAATGTCGTAGGTTTAGTAGAGCCAGGGAACAACGTTTTCAGATTAGCAGTATGGAAGTGCCCATCTAACTGTGAGTAGGAAGAAGAGCTGATCTGAGTGTAAAATCTGAGAATTCCTAGTACAAAAAATAAATATGTACAGAACTTCCCTAAGTTACCCATAGTTCTGCTCACACCATAAATCTGTGAGTCACTCCTCCCAGAGTCCTGTGGCCTGTTAGCAGCATGTGAAACCACAAAATCTTACATTTCTACTGTTCCCTTATATCAAGACTTCTCATTCTGTATAGGGCTGACAAAGCATTGAAAAATGAATAAGACTAAATGGAAACAAGAGACTTTATCGCAAACGTCAGTTAATCACAGTATCCTGGACAGAATTTTAACTATGATTATAGCTGTTGCTGAACAAGTATTTGCATGAAGAGAAGATTTTAAAAAACGTACGTATGTCATGTACATGTATCTGTTCTAGCAGTGACTCTGTATTATTCCTCCGTGTAAGTATTTATTGTATAATATTGTATAACCACCTCTCTGGTTCTGCATCCAATATGAAAGTAGTGACATTCCATACATTTGAAACAATCATAAACTGATACTTCAAGCAACTGAAACAAGTGTGTACAGGGAGAACTGAGGAACCCATCACTAGGAAAGAATTACATCTGCAGTAAAATGCAGCCAGAGCAGATTAAAAAATTATTTGTGTTCCATACTTTTCAGCACTGCCACTCCCTTAAACAAGCCAAAGGTCTGGAAAAAGAAGCTATTTCAAACTGCTGCTATAATAACATACAATTTTCCTTCAATTCTTCAAAATACTGATAGTGTAAGATACAAAGACAAGTCAAACTTTGACAGACTCAAAAATCCTTGATTGATTAAATTCAAGGATCAAATGCATAGGAAGATATTTACTCAGCTGTGACGATAAGCCATTAAATTACGTTTGTTCCATGTCTTAATGAAGTTCATTAACGCTTTCTCTGTGAAAATATTTCTTCTTCTTGACAAGGAACTCATACATTCTCTCTTTCATTTCATAGCTCAGCATTTGATGCAAGATGAAAAATTCAAAGCTACACAAAAAATGTGAAAGCTTGCAGATTATAACTAAACTCTGCTGCAGAATTAACCAAACAGAGACTTTGGAGAGAGTGCACCATCATATATTAAATGCTCGGTTTCCTAAAAAACTCTATTTGACACATTGATTTAAGAAGTGATGTATTGTCAACCAGGGATCCCATGGCAGAAGAGAAAGGGAGGAAAAAGTGAAGGCAACAGCTAAATTAAATGTTTGAAATCAACACAGCCCTCAGGCTTTTCCTGTGGGAAGCATTTCCTTCTTTTAGCCACTTTTGTAGGACTATAAATTTGTGTAACATAAATGGTAAAATTACTGATCTCTGATGTGATAGGCAGAGCCAGAAAATAACCTGTCATGAGCAAAAAAGTAGCCCAAAGATTTTAGATTATTTTAGACAAAATCAACCTCTGAGACAGAGATTTGAACAAAACTACAAGCAATAATTACTTAACTTTATTTTTCTGTGCAAATAAATGGTATAAGAGGCTGGAGAGTAGAACCTTGGAAAGAGATATGGCAGTTGAACACGAGTCAGCAGTGCCCTGGCAGCCAGGAGGGCCACCCATGTCCTGAGGGCATCAGGCACAGCATCACCAGCAGAGAAGGGGAGGGGGATTGTCCTGCTCTGCTCTGCACTGGGGTGGCCTCACCTCGAGTGCTGGGGGCAGTTTTGGGTGCCACATTTAAAAAAAAGACATTAAACTATTAGAAAGTGTCCAAAGCAGGGCAATGAAGATGATAAAGGGCCTTGAGGGGAAGCCTTATGAGAAGTGGCTGAGGTCACTTGGTCTGTTCAGCCTGAAAGAGTCTGAGGAGAGACCTCATTGCAGTGTAGTTTCCTCACAAAGGGAAGCAGAGGAGCAGGCACTGATCTCCTCTCTGGTGACAAGTGACACGACCTGAGGAAGTGGCATGAAGCTGTGCCAGGGGAGGTTTAGGCTGGATACCAGGAAAATGTTCCTCCCCCAGAGGGTGGTTGGACACTGGAATAGGCTCCCCAGGGAGTGGTCACAGAACCAGACTGACAGAGTTCAAGAGGTGTTTGGACAATGCTCTCAGGCTCACGGTGTGATTTTTGGGGCTGTCCTGAGCAGAACGATGGATTGGACTCAATGATCCTTATGGATCCTTGCAGTAAATCTGCATGAAGAAACAACCTGAAAGAGGTTTCAAAAACATTTGAGATAGGTCTGTCTATGCTCTTAACACTCGTACTCAGAAAAGGAGGGCAGCTATGACTCACCTTAGATAGTGGCTTACAATGGGAGCCTGCACCAGCACAGCAGACTGAGTACACTGTATTTCATTAATGGTTTAAATCTGTGCTGCCAGTTCCTGTCTCGTGACAGTCCATGAAGTTCCATGTGATACATGTTTAGTCCAGTTCATAACAGACAAAATCACGTTGTATATTTCCTCCATTGTCCCCTTTTTCCCCGCAGAAAAGAAAACCAGATATAACCACCATTTTCACTGGTCCATGTATTGTAACAGCTTAGAAATGATAAGGATCTGTCTCTTAATTTTTCTCCCTTAAATAACTGTGTTTGGAAGGCAAGTGCAAAAAACACTGCAGTAGGAGGACTTTAATAATGTCATTGCAAGGGAGCTGAACTATACCGAAGGCGAACAGCATGTATGATGGCATTTGTATTTCTGGCATCTCCTTCTGAAGGAGTAAGACATTAATCCTACAGACCAATTTTCACCTTGCTCTGGAATATTTAGAACACATTTCAATGACTGCAGCTCTATTTCTAAATATTTCTATTGCTGCTAAAGATTTATTACTACTATTAACTATAAGTGCAACAGACTCTCACTGTTATTTCAGTGAGATTCCTCACAAGCAAACGTCTGATATGGCTCCAGTAAGTACTCTTTATCTAGATGCTTTTATTGTGAATATATACCAGATCATATATAAATAACTAACTTTTTTTATATCGGTGCTCTCTTGAATAAAATTTATACTTTGGCCAAGTTTCCACATTAAAAAATTAGATATTAATCTCTTTCTCTATCCCTAAAGTATAAAATAATTAAAAAAAAACACTTCAACATGCTTTCCATAATAAAAAAAGGGATTTTCCACTGGAATTTTCAAGTGTGTAAGAGTACATCTACTAGCTTAACATAACAGTAAAAGACAGAGTAACAGAGCCTGGGTTTCCTTTATTTTATGTCACTTGCGGTATATTATGCCATAACAAATGCAGTAGCATACTAATAACTGGAATATAACCAGAAGACACTCACCTTCTTGCACTGTATTTTATGCAGTAACATGCAATAAATCTCATCTGTCTCTAATGACCTATACTAATATTTAACTAAAAAAGACAACAATGCTATACAGATAACTACTTACAGCAGTAGAAGGCATTGTACTCACTGCAGTGTAAGAACAGTTTTGTGACAATCTATTAAAATTCAAACCTCTTAACCTGTAAATAATCCCACTAGGCATGTAGATGCATGAAAATTTAAAAAATACTCCTGTCAAACTCAGGTCCTGCAGCTCTTTATTCCCCAACATTTTGTCACATGCTTCCAGGTTTCTGTCAGATCTCAGGAGAACAAATAATCCAAGTTATATGATTTTGCCTAAATTAATTTAGACACTAGTCTGTGTTTGAAACAGCAAGCCTATGTACTATCCATGAGTTCTAACCCTCCCTTCCTTTAAAAGTTTACTGAAGTGTAGCAGCAGCACGTGTTTAAGACATAGGTAGGCGGAAGTATCATAAATTTGCAGACGACAATGTTTTCATTTGTGAAATCAGAAAATTTTTGGTTGGGAGGGACTTTTGAAGAGCTTTATTCTGACCTCTGCTAAAAGCATGGTTGCCTTCAGACGATTACTTCGCTTCAAGCCTTCAGTCAACTTTTGAAAATCTCCCAAATATCCCACAGCTTCTCTATGCAACACTCCCAGTGGCTGACCATCTCGCTCTGAACTTTCTTTATTGTACCACATGATCCCCAGTTGCAACTTCTGACCTTTTTGTTCCTCTGAGAAAAATTTTAATCTGCCTTCACTGTAGTTTCTCTCAATTTCATTGGCAAATAGTACAGAGAGATTCACCTCTTAGACCTCTTTTCTCCACGCTAAACAAGATCAAGTCCTTTTGCTTCTTCTTATATGCTGTGTATTCCAGTCCTCTTGTCACATTACTGGTCTTCTATTAAATCTGCCTGAATTTGTTAATCTCTTCTTTTCAGGTGGCTCCACCACAGGACAGAGAATCCAACATGTGGGCTCAGCTTGTTGAGAATGCAAAATAATCACTCCTCTCTGCTTACTAGTCACTTTTGCCAATGCAGCTGCAAGGCACTGCTGTCTTATGTTAACTTGCTTCCTACTAAAAACCACAAGTCCTTCTGCAGGGCTGTTTGCTACCCAGCATTTCTGTGACTAGCCCGTACCAGTGATTTGGGTTATTCTGTCCCACGGGAAGGATTTGTATTTGTCACTGATAATTTTCAAGGAAGGTATTTGTTTGAATATAAAGTTGTTGAAAATGATCATTGCAAAACCAGAATCAAATTAAGTAGCAAGGATCTGGCAAGCCAGTACTTTACACTAAGAAGTGGAAAAAATCAGAGATCATTTGGTATTCTTAGCAGAGCTTACGAACACATTGCATCAGCTACCAAACCTTATTCTCATGTAAAGAGAAAGAACTGTGTGGATTAGAATTATGCTGATTATGTTTGGTAGGTTTTAAGACAGATGAAGCATGGGAAGCACTGTTATTAAAACAGCTAATGTGCAAGGTAGTAATCAATGCAGAATTGGTAGGCTCTTGTCCCAGACTGAGAACTACTTCTGCCCAAAAGACCTAGTTATGTCTATGATACTCTTTTTCCTACAAATACTACACAAATTAAATTCAGAAAATAACAGAAAACCCCCCTTATGTCAAGGTATTATTTGACACCAAATGTGGGGTTTCAGAAAATAATTTTATTTCCAAGGTAAGCTGTTTGTTGCTATTCATATTCACAACATCTGCATTTTCAGTCCAGTGATTTACCACAATACTTGTGTTTTTCAGATGGAAGAAACTGTCTGTATGACTGACTCATCAGCTAAGAATGTCTTTTACATATAAAAATTATTTCTATATTTGTTACTGTACTGTCTATGAACCTGTATCAAAGTCTTGACTAACACATAGGTTAACACAATGGCAAGACAGAACAGAATAGAAGACTATTCACCCTCAAGAGATCATTCAGTCTAAACTTTATACAGAGGATCATACAGGTATTCAAAACAGACCAGGGAGACAATTAGAAATCATTGAGGAACAATTGGCCTCCGTAAAGGGTCACAATCAGTGAATAAGAGAGCCTAATCAGTTGTCAGGTTTTGTTGGTACACATTAGAAAAATAAAAATAAAAGATTTAAAGATAATCACTGAGATGCTTAGATTTTTTCTAGTGTTGAGATGGACTGGCCTCTGAGCAACCTGGTTTAGTTAAAGCTGTCCCTGCACATTGCAGGTGGGTTGGATTGCATGACCTTTTAAAGGTCCCTTCCAACTCAAACTATTCTATGATTCCATGATAAAGTACCAAAAAAGGATGGAGATGTCTGTCTGAAAAAATGTGCCAGCTGATGCTGTGAAGAGTGGCCTCATGAACCAGCTGAGAGGGAGTCAGCCTGTATGTACTGCTAACCATGGTGACAGCAGTGCAGCTGTCAAGGTCCTGCACAAGGGTGAGCACTTACAGGTCCCATGCAAAAACCAGTGACAGGATGGTCAGAAGCGGCATGGCACCCTGAACAGATATAGCTGGGAAAGACTAGCTTTGCCTGCCTTAGGAAAAACGATGTTTCAGTATTTTGGATACCGAGATGCTGAGGAAAGAAAAGGGCATAATAAAAATTTTATGTGAAAAAGAAAACCACAATAAAACTGAAGAACAATCTGAATGCAAAGACCAATCTGAATGCAAAGATAGAGAAAAACTGGGTAGAAAAGTATACCCAAATCACAACCCAGAGAATTAACCTAAAATCAGTCTATTTCTGACTGATAAAACCAAAGAGGTAAGATGCAAGCAGGAAAAGAGTTCAAATAACATCTTTAGGCCTGAGCCTACAACCTGTCTTATGAAGGTACAGTCTTTTCTTATTGGTGCCATAACCCAAGAGGTCAGTGTGAATCCACTTACATGCAGGAGTTGGCAAGTACAGCCAAGTTATACATACAGCAGGGACACCTTTCTCTCATGCTTAGTGACATGTCACTATAATTTTAGATAATTTAAGCTAGTCAATTTCCCTTTTCTTAAGAAAACCACTTACTTGAGATGAAAAAAGCATTGTTTTATTATTTAATTCAAAAGACAACTTGAAACTAGTTCATGACATCAGCACACTAATGTGACTTAATGGGCTCTGAAATGTTGCTTGTGATCAATAAACAGTGATCTCAAGCTCATGTAAGGGTCAGTATGGAAGGATTTTGGGAAACTGTCCTTGTGAAAGTGAATTTAAAAAAAAACCAAAAAATGCAAAAGAGAGGCTCAATAAATATCGTCACGTTTTTAATTAGCTCATGCTCCCTAGTAAACTGTCATGGCATGATATATGAGAAATCAGTTTTTACAACCAAATCAATGAATTGTTTTCCAAAGACAAATTAAGATGTTCTTAGTGTGTATCTTTACAGTCTAGAAAATTGCCTGAAAAATAAATATTGTGTATGTGTACTAATTTTACCTTATAACTCTTACCATTAGTCCTATGACTTTAATATTCTAACTACATTAGAATCCTCTGGATTATGGAATTCTAATCATGAAGAAAAGAACTATGCATGTCTGGAAGACGTCAGTTAGCATGTAATTATAAGGTGAAATCACAAGCGCAAAGTAATTGAAATGCATGGCTATGAGGGCCCAGTTATGACAACATGAAAATGCTTTCCTTAAGCATTCACTGCTACAATGAATATTTTGTATCACTGGAATTAAGGTTACGCTGTCTGCAATCTGCACATCTACTCTGTTTATAAGCCATATGTACATTGGTGTACTGATGACTTGCAGCTTACGATATATTTCTAGTAACAATGGGCAAGAAATATTTTTTTTGGTGAAATTATTGGTAAAACAGTCACGTGTTGCAACGCCTTCAATACACACTGGGAAAGAAATTGCTTATCTCTGTTCTCGCCTGCTTTTGTATGTTAATCTTTTAGCACATAATTATTTGTTTGTTAATACCACAACACAGTGCTAGTTTTACATTATTGCAAAAGGAAGATACATTACAATTTCTATAATTTAGGCACGAGAATACATTACTTGCACAGCTGAGTTTTTCAGAGCTGTTACCTTAATTTTGTCAACAAGCATCATTTATACACACACGCACACACACACACACACACACACACACACACACTCTCATACTCATACCTGTAACTACGAGTTATTTAACAGCTTCTGTACTGAATTTCAGTTAAACATTTACAGAGTTATTCCAGTACATCTCAAGACACCATTGTAAGAACTCTAGTGACCTTCTTGACATGGGTCAGACCTCAAGAGGTGGATGTGAATACTCATGGCCCCTGCTGCTGTGGGGACAATACTCCCCACTCTCAATTCCAGACACCTCCATAATGCTTAATGCAGTTGTTTAAATAGAATACTATTTGTAGAAAATAGAATGCAATATGAATTAATTGTAGAGAGATTTGGGGGTTACCCTTATGTTTTATCATCCTGGAGAACAAAGATAACTTTGATTGTTCTGTTTGTTGAGAAGAGTGCAGTGGTAAAACAAACAGATTTATCAGTAATTAAAAAATGCGGGTGAGATAAATCATTTTGTTCCAGTAATATAAAAATTATAAAAACTACAAAAATTATAAAAATTGAGGTGTAGATTTTAAAGATATCCTCAACTGCCAAGGACTAGATTAAAAAATCATGTTAAAAAAAGCAGGTTGGGCATTCACTGCTTTTCTAAGATGCATTGTGTGTTATTATCTGCACTGACTCATTGACATTTATCTAACAACACAGGTTTGCGTTGTTTTTGTTTCTCATCTTTCGTTAAGACATAGACCTGAAAGCTCACAGGTCCAAGCATGACACATACAATGTTGGCATCTTGTGTAAACAAGCAGTACAAAAAGATTGTATGCATTCAGCTTCTTTAACCATAAGAACTTTAATAATTTATTTCCCACCATTTTAAGTTTAATCACCGCACTGTGTATATAGGCAAAGTAGTTCTGAGAACAAATGATCAAATGGCAAAGAATGACTCAAAGGACACAGTCATCTGAGAACTCCTCACCTGTTTCCACTCACGATTCTGTCACCTGGGGGGAGGCTGAGAGATATAACTGGAGGAGACTGCAGCCCACTATACTGAAACCCACAGAGTCAAACCGCTGGTATCAATATGTCAGGAAATTGAGCAAAGCTAAAATGAGATGTGTTTGAACAGAACCACTTGCTCCAAAGATGGAGGGTACAAGGAGAACATCTGCTAGAAAACAAACGCTTCTAAATATCTTATAAGAACTCCTCCTTTTCTGTAATAGTCTCCAGGCCCAAGTCACTTATCTACACATATACATTCCATTTCCTGCTCTATCCCAATTGCCCAGGCTCCTACCTCCCCTTTTCCTTGGGGAACCATTTCTACAACTTCTCTCCACAGCCCAGCCCCATGAGATCCTTGTTTTACCTGCTGTGCCCAGGCACGTCCAGGGAAGACAGGCACGGACCTGATTGCACTGCTGCTGCTTTCACCAAGCCACACAAGGCTGGCTCAGACTGCCTGTTTCCCACATCACAGGAGGGAACAGGCAGGGGGATGAGACACAGCCCATCCCCATCAACAGAATGGACACAAAAAGCACTCCCCAGGCTCTTGTTCATTCTTTTGTCACCCTGACCCTAAGTAAACAGTATTCTCTTTGGATGGCTAGAGAACAGTCATTGGTATAAAAGGACTAAAGATAGAAAGAAGGAAAGGCTATAATATACAGCATTTTCACTGGAATTTTTTGAATTTTCCAGATTGAATTTCACCTCACCATTGCAAAGGTTCACAAGCAGTGTGAAAATGTTGCCAGACAGTTGTATCATCTGCTGTTTATTACACATATATAATTTCAGCAGGACTCCAATTCTCCATCTGCGGGCTGGTTTTGTGGTTTTGCTGTTTTTTCGATTAGTTCATCTGGACACCTACTCTTGTATATGAGAACAAAATTTGTCCCTCCCCTATTAGCTGTTACTGTGCAGTCTTTCTCTTTTGTGATTTATTTACTGATTGAATAAGAAAACAATAATCTAAAAAATAAAATTACAATGTTAATAAAATGCTTAATTAATGTTAATTAATTAATGTTAATATTAATACAATTTGTGGACTTCTTACTTATATTCAAGATGAACATATTTTTATATAAGCTTCTGTATTGATAAATATATATTTAGTCTTACTGTAAGCAAATTTTTCAATAGCAAAAAGGTAGAATGAAGACTTTACTTACCAAGCCATCCTGATCCAGAATTGGGTATACACATATCTGTTTCAGCACTGGGCAACACAAATCCAACCACAAACACTTCAACCCCATCAGCCATTAGGGCCATTCCTAACACAAAGAAGAGAGCCCACTGGAACCGGCCATGGCCACATTCTTGTATTATCAGTTCATATTGCTGTGCTAGCTCTTCTTCATCAGCTTTCCTCTCTGTTTCCAGTTCATGATGATCCTTGTATTCATCACGCATAGACTGACCTAAGGCCACCATATCATCCTTACCCTGCCCCATGTTGGGGATTCCCTGATACTCCCCTTCATAAATTTCATCATCTTCATCATGTCCTTCAGTTGCTTCACTTGATCCTTCATCATCATTAGCTTCTGCACCATAATTTCCTCCTTGGCCATAGTAATCATCGTCATCTTCCTCATCCTGGAATCGACTGTAGGACCTCTGTGTGTAGCCATCCTGGGCTTTGTCAACTGCTTTATTCACCTTTTTCACTGCTTGCCTCTTCACCTCTTTAGCGATATCTTTGGCCCCTCTCACTAGTGAAGTCCTGTCTTTGTATGTGTCCTCCATCCTGTATTAAAGAAGAACTGCGGTTAAGCTGCAAAGGCACCTGCCAAATATTGTTTGGAATGTCTATTGCGTGTTGGACATCTGAGGAAAAAGCCCAGGTACGACTGAAGCTGTAATATTCAACCTGTAAAATATAAGAGAAAAAAAGTTTATACTTCATTATTTCTAGATGCCTCTTCACACTAATACAGAATCATCCCAATCTTCATTTAAGCACTGGACATCGGAATAAAGGGCTTCGAATACAAAAACCTGTATTTTGTTCAACGATACAAATATCACAGGTTACAAGGAAAATATGCTGAAGATAAATTTAATATCTCTATCAGTCTTCAGAATTCAATTTTTTACCCTTTAGTCTTGAATACCAGGTTTTATTCTGAAAGAAATCAAGCAATTTCATGCATCGTACATCATAATGACTGTCTGCAGTATCCTTTCCCATTTGAACTCCCTGTTTTGTAAGAAAAGGCTACAGATACTAACCTTTCTCTCAGTGAGTTACCATGAAATATCTCTCCAGCCTTCTACTTAACACAAATCTCATAGGAAGTTAATATTCCTCCAATCTATACCAGTGTCTCAAAGCTGACTGAACTTGGCCAGTGCATTCACAGTGCATTTACACTGAGTCTTAGCAATACGAAATCCCACCTTAAAAAATTCAGTGTGGGCAGCTGCATGGGTGGAGCTGGTGGCACTTTCACACTTTGGAGATTCCAAATACCTAAGTCATGGACAGACACATTCCTTTCTTCCCTATCTATACTGACGTTAGGGGCAGAGTGGAGAAACTGTACATCAGCTAATGTATCTCCAAGTGTGTTAGTCCAGCATGAGTTCCCACTAACCTGCATGAAAGCATCAAGACATTTTGCCCCAGTCCTCCCCACTGCTCCTCTACTGTATCTTTCAATCTTGTGCAGACCCAAGGTCACAAATGCAGACACAATGAGTCAAGACTGTTTTGCTAATTAGACTGAAGACTAACCATTCCCTTCTTTTCTGTGCAGTTTTCAGGCATATCTACAAGGCAATTTGCTCACCACACATCTGCACTATCACTAGCAGTGGGAGAAAGAAACGGCAGCAGCATGCAAGCATACAGAAGGAAGAAATGCAGGATCATTCTTTGGCAATAGTCCGTAGGTAGAACAGCTAAAATCAATTACAAAACTGCACCATTACTCATGTGTCTAAACTTATGGGAGTCTGTGTGTGTGTGCGTGTATCTGGACACTGCAGCAGACTGTAGAAGCCTCCCTTCTAGGAGAAAGCAGGCTAAAATTTTTTTAGCAGTGCTTCTAGGAAAACACTGCCTGCTTCCACCTTGGGGAAAAGGTTATTTTTAACCATGATCGTTTTAATGATCTATTTTCCAGCATTACCTCAGAAAAACTGCAGTAATACAACTGAGGAGGCACTGAGATATGATGCAGGAGTAAAAATGGATGGAAACTTCTGAAGCTAATCCTATTACTCTTTCTAAAGCAGTGTGAACTGCCCTCAGAGCTTTGTGGGAGAAGACCAAGGAATGGCTTTGAGAAATTGTCCTTTATTCATTCTATTGAATACACTGTCTCCAGAAGTATACTCCAGGCACAAGTTTTAGGACTGATAGAGTTTTGAGGGATAGGAAAAATTACAGACTGCGTTAGATAAACTAAGAACGTGATGTACTTCTGATACAAGAAAACGAAACCTACAATCACATAGACATGACTTTAGAAGCTAAAAGATATTTCCCTAGCTTTTTAGTAACAGAAATTCACCTATAGTAAAAAAGTCATTATTTTTAGTATCTTCCTCTAGATTAATTTCATACACTTTGAATGTTTCTCAGAGAAATCAGATGTGATGGCATTATTCAACTATTAATGGGAACTGAAGCATTTACTGGAAGAGAAATGTAGCCTCAAAAAAGCCCTGATGTAATATTTATGATTGCAAACCGTAGCCTCACTTTAGGTACATGATGATCTTTTTAAGTAGGTCATCCTAGTGAATCTTTTATGCCAAGGCAGTTTCTCTAATTATGGCTTTTCGGTTTTCAAGGTGCTCCGTAGAAGTTATCCAGTGTGTGCTGAATTAGGCACCTGATCCTTACCTGTGTGTGGCTACAGTATCTACTAGCTGTTAGTAAACGTGCAATGCATCAAAACATTCACTGGATCTGCTGAAGCCTTCTACAAATACTTTCATGAACTTCATTAACTCCTGACAGGTACTTTTCTGAGTGTTAATGAGTACAGCCTGTTTCTAGATTTTAGATAATCTTACAGTGTCCATGCAACCCATTTAACCTAAACTCTGAATTCCTCTAATTCTTAGAGTGATTATTAGTTTCTTTTTGTTTTCCCAGTAAGTACAGTCTTCTTTTAAGGATTTTCAGTTGTCAAATTCCCTATTACTGTAGGGTGTGTATATCTATATATATGTGTGTGTGTGTGTGTGTGTATAGAGAGATAGAGGGGGGGCGGGGAGAGAGAGAGAGAGAGAGAGAGAGAAAGAGAGAGAAGAGAAAGCAGGAGTTTAGGAATACCAAATGAACAAAGAGTCTAAGAGCCAGCACTGATAAAACCATGCTTTACTCTTCTGCGGAACACCTACCTCATGAGTCCAACAGACTCACAAAGACAAATTTGCAAAAGTAATTGAACTTACACTGCAGTTTGTGATAAACCAGGTACATCAACACGGAATTTCACCTGTTCAAACTTATTAAGAGCATAACTCCGCCAGCAAAAAAACATGCAGATAGTGCAAAATTTCTGTCTGGGCAGAAATCAGAAATTTCTCTCTGTCTTGCCTAAGTTTCCAAGCAAAATGCTTAATTTGAACACTGTTTTTTTAAACAGATTTGCTTTCTCAGTGAACTGAAATCTGTGCCTTAAGGTGATAAATACAAAGAGGAATAATTTACAGCTCATGCTTGATAGCGTCCCACCCTTTCAATTATGTTGGACTGATTACTACAAGTAAGTAACTGGAAAGTCTGAAAGAGTAAGGATTAATGACTACCTGAGTAGCATAAAGCAGCAAAAGCAGAGATGATAATCTAGCCATATATTCTTCTTTGTACCAACTGATTCATCCAGCATGTTTGCTGACTTTCACTAAACCAAACACCACATTCCTATTCAATTCCTTCAACTAAAACCAAAAAATCCCAGAAAATAGTGTTTCTGCCAGAAACAGAAATACTACTTCAGGAAATACCTACAGAAACATTTTTTCCAAAACACTCAAAGATGCATACACAAAATAAAATTCAAATTGTTCTTTTGCTCTAATATTTATTCTAATATTCATTCTTTTCCATTCTATTATATTCAGAGATTTCAGTATACAGCATTTTGTATAGATTGTCCTGCATCTGAAATAAAGGTTGAACATTACAAACTAAATCAGTGAGATCTCATAAAGATATAAATCTATGACAAGTCAGAAAACTCATTCCCACAAAGACTTAGATCTTTGCTTAACATAAGCTGTGAGAAGACTTACTGGGTACTCCAAAAAGTGATATTAACTATGTGCATATCTTGCGAAAATAAAGTCTTCAGAATAGATGTAGAAGTCACACTAAAATGTGCATTTCACATACTTTTGGGAATTCCATGCATCTTTTCTGCTTTTCTCTTGAATCTGTAATTCCTTTCCAAAATAAAAAAAGTAAAACTAATTTCTAATCAAAGTTGTTGTCTTTTTAAATGCATGTTTTTCTTGACATTATGATTCTGGTTTTATTTCTGGTTTTCTACTGTTGTACTTTATTATCAAAGATGGATACAGGTGGCTTGTGTTTTCCAAGTTTATCTGTTGCTAGAAATTAGTCATCATGTGAAGATGTAATCTTTGTTTAGATCATAACCACTTCCAATTTTACTACCTTGTCAAATGATTTTATATCCCAGGTTAAATATAGGCACCTGAACTATGTTAATTCACAAACAGAAGATGCTATTGTCTTGCAAGTGTTTTCAGTAATTAAGAAAATAAAACAACCCACCCTTGAATTCACTGGGATACCTGCAAACTTCCTCCTCATCTCTTCATGTGCAAAGACTTTTGTTTATTTTTCCAGGGTAGTATTTACTTCAATATGACATAATAAAGAATAGATTCCTCAAGAAAGGGCATTTATTTATAGAGGTATTCATTTATTTAAAATAAATAAGAGCTGGCATCAAAAATGGTGTGAAGCTGATTCATTTGGGTAATGTTAGCGGATGAAAAGATAAGTTTCTATAGTTTAAGCAAATTTTCTTTCTCTCACATTGAGAGGCACACACCTAGGCTGCACTTTTCTAGCTCAAGCTGCAGTAGACAGAACTGTGTACAACACTGCAAGGCTGCAGTGCCACCACCAGTGGCAGTCCCCAACTCTCTCCCTGTTTGGGTGGTATTTTCACCACTTGTCCTGTACCAGCACTTGTCACTGCATCCTCTCTGCAGACACAACACACATATGCAAGATGAGCATGCGAATTCATTTATCTGGTATACATCAGTGATCCCGAGCTCAGCAGAGACAGGGTCTTCATGGTACACTGCAATCTGCTTTTTCCCATTCTATTGCTTTCCTTCCTCATTAAACCAGCAGAGATAACTGTTTCTGCACCACGTAATCTACCTGCCCAGTTCCTCTTAAACTATTTAACTAATTTACCCAATTAGAACAAAACAAATGCAATTGCTTTTAGCTTGTTTTTACTTGAAATCTGATAACCTTTATCAGAAAAAAAAGAACATATTTGCCTGAAAGCAAGATGTATGTGGACATCCATCTTTAACAAAAAATATTATCTTTAGCTGCCCCTTGGAGTCTTAAAGTATCACCAAAAACAAACAACTCTAATAATTCTTTCCTTACAGTGCTTTTGGTCACAGGCCTAATTCTTCCTCACTTACAGCTGGATATATAAGCATGAAACCAGGATCTGCAAAAGCTCTCCTTAAAGCAGAAAAAACAAAAATCTAACAGTATGATGAAATCAGACCACCTAAGACAAAAGCTATAACCTCTGTCCAGTGAAAATCAGGAAATCTTTACCGAATAATCTGTGATAAAAATTCAATAATATTGTAAAAATAAATTTGCCAAGGGAAGCAGAGTGGAAAATTATAGGTGCAAAGTTAGGAGGTGGGACATTCTTCACTTTATACTTCCACTATATCGGTCTTCTATGCATTACTTCTACGCTCTAAATATCTTTCAAAGAATATCCTGAAGAAGGGTGATACAACGCTGGTAAGTTTTATGAGCACCACCATCCTTTTAACATTGACATAGTCATGTCTAATTCAGCTCACTCTTACTAGATACACTCAGTCTTCTAAACCCCTTTGATCCACAGTTCCACCTAACGTCACAGTCTGGACTGAAGATTCATCTATGCTCCACCATTCTTATTAAGCTTTTTTCATGCTTTCTTTCGACCTACAAAAAAGCTTCAATACTGACAGCAAGGGAAGATGTTATCTACTCTCTGGTTGTAATGACAACATCTAATTCCTCAGAATTAGACTCAGTTCAATGCACCCCTAGCAGGCTAGACAGTGCTACAAAACTGAAATAGCCATATCTATTAATTAAATTATAGCAACAAAACTGTAAAGACTCTACAGTAGAGTGGTCCTTTCCTTCATTTTTTTTTTAATCAAAAGCTTGCTTTTCTAGGAAAATGTGATGGAATAAAGCATAGGACATGCTTTGAGATGTCTTGCTGTCTTTCTCACAGTACACTGTTAACAGAGAATAGCACATTCAAACAAAACTTTATTAGTCCATTGTTTTTAGTTTCGTTTTGGTTTTTTAAAATCTAATGCTTGTTAGTTGTTTTGCCTTACTGCACATAAATACCAGAATCTTGATTACTTTTCTCAGTTTTGCAGTCAATCTGATCACT
The DNA here is from genome assembly GCA_013397755.1 of Cnemophilus loriae. Lineage (NCBI taxonomy): Eukaryota > Metazoa > Chordata > Aves > Passeriformes > Corvidae > Cnemophilus > Cnemophilus loriae. The sequence continues at coordinate 345,373 of VZTF01005798.1, forward strand.
ATTTGGCTACTTCAAGTTTCTACATGTTTTTACCTGGCAAACACTAAAAAAAAATCATTCTCATTAAAGACAAAGCAGGATCATTTAAATGTTCTTCCAACACTGTGGTTTTAATTTGTTGTTTGAATACTCTACTATGCTTTCTGTGGACTTCTTAAGTGGGCATTTCCAGGGCCTATGTTGAGTGGTGGTTAACACAAGTTGAATGTACCAGTTTGTTCAACAACAAATGACAAGAATCAAACATCATCCAGCCTGAATGACATAAACTAAGTCTCATCAGTAAAAGTTAATGAGATTTCATACTGTACCCATATTACCTGAATGACTACCCAAATCTTAGGAAAGTTGAAGTTTTGTTATTTTTAAAAATTTCTTTTTAACCAAACATATTCAAACATATCTCTGCACTTTTAAGGCTGCCTTAAAAGTAGAAAAAAAATTGTAAAAGAAAATTGTTTCCTCTGAAGCCAAGGGCTATCTCCCTTCTCATACCTACTTCTCCTGAAAATTCACTTTCATCAGGATATGTGCTTCCGATATATTTTGTACTTTTCAGTTGTCAGAATCACAGTGGAAAGCATCATCCTGCATTTCAATAATGGGGGAACAGCACAAAGCAGTTGGACAACCAAGTTTTCATCGCTCAATGTTAGCAATAAAATAAAAAAAAACCCTCTACCAAAAGCACACCAACTAGAAATTTCTGTCTTGTATCTGCCATTGTCATGTTTGCTGCTGTACAGAAAACAGACAAATCTTCTCTGAAACTAAAGGCCCACCAGCAGTCATGAATAATTTGAGATCAAAAGAAGGCAGAAAAATAATTCACTAACAAGGATGAAGAGAGAAACCTGGGGATAGATATATAAAACCCCCATATTTTAAAAGCACCAAGACTGAAGTTCTAAGACCAATAGCCAAGGAGTCCTTCCCTGGAAGTAAAATAAGAAAATAATGCACTGTGGAAATTCTCCAGGGAATAAAATCTGCAAATGCAACAGGACAAGCCTTAACCACTGAAGCAGCCATTTCTAAAACTGCTTTGCACAAAACTGTGATGTGCAGGTACTTTGAAACAGCAAATGTACAAATACTAGACTGACAGAATAGCACTGGAGCTTGGGGAAAACTCAGGAAGGTTGACGGGCATCTTGTAGGGCAAGCTGTACTACAAGCTGGAACTACGTGTCTTTCCTTTCTTCCTGAAATAAAAGATGCAAGCATTTTTTATATTTGAGGAGTAAATACAGGGTCACAGTGTCAGATCCCACTGGGAAAAGCTTTCTAAAAACAATTAGCTTTTCATTCTGCTGACTTTCTGCTGGGGCATATCATCCCTGTGCCTGCAGAATGAGAGTCTAAAGACTCTTCTCAGTTCTGCCAATTCTGTCTTTATCTGATGCTGGTCTCTACTAGCCTCTGCATGGGGAATCAGCTGCTGTGGTCAATAAACCCTGGTAAGAGCATAGTGGTTGCTCAGCATAATGTTAAAAGGTACTTCAACGTCCTGGTTTTTGCATCCATGCTCCCTTCCAGTCACTTTGCTATTCACTCAAAGCACATATTATTTTTGCTTTATCTTTAACATCTGTTACTTTTTATTATTTGTAACAGGATATGAAAAGCTGAGGGCAAAAAAATCCTTTTTTAGAATTCCTCAGGTCTCATTTCCTTTGCCACATTTTTAGGGTGGTGGTTGCTGAACTATATACTTCAATTCCATTTTTCTGTTTCACAAGCTTGACACTAGACCGATGTTAGATCTGAGAATCCCAAGCATTCATGCTGACCTGCTCCTCTTTCTGTGTAAGACTGCCTTTCTTGAGCAAACACACAAACTACATATAATGCTTTTCATGACTGAAAGCCTATTTCCTCATTGACTCTCAGACAAAATCGTTATCAGAATATGTTGTGAAGATAGGTAAATACTAAAACCAAGAATAACATAATAAGCATTTCTGGTGAGGGACTGCTTCAGCTATGGAATCTGAGAAGAAACCGAGCATACATTAATTTGACCTAAAAAGTGAGGGGAAAAACAGAGTAATTCCAGGTAAAAATTAAAATTAAATGAGCCTGAGTGGAAAACATGAAATACACCAATCAGTCTAGCTTAAAAAAAAAACAATTACACAGGTAAAGCTATGTATAACTCCATTAATATACATATGTATTTAATATATCAGGCATACATATGCTTACATAGAATGAAATCACAGAATCACAGGAATGGGTCAGACTCGGGAGGATCACAGTCGGTCATCTTGTCAAACCTCCCTGCTTAAGCTGAGCCATCCCAGAACACATGGCACAGGATTGCATCCAGCTGGTTCTGGAATATCTCCAGTGAGGGAGACTCCACACCCTCTCTGGGCAATCTGTTCCAGTTCTCAGCCACCCACACAGTAAAGAAGTTCTTCCTCGTATTCGGGTGGAATTTCCTGTGCATCTGTGTCTGCCCATTGCCTCTTGTCCTGCTGTGTGGCACTGCTGAGAAGAACCTGGTCTATCCTCTCGGTACTGCCCCTCCATATACTGATATACATTGATAAGATCCCCTCTCAGTCCTCTCCAGGCTGAAGAGGCCCAGATCCATCAATAAGGGGAACTTCACTTGGAGATCTCAGAAGATCCAGTCCCCTTATCATCTTTGTAGCCCTCCACTGAACTCACTTTAGGAGCTCCATGTCTCTGTTGTCCTGAGGAGTCCAGAATTGGACACAGCACTCCTGGCGAGACCTCGCTAGGGCTGAGTACAGGGGCAGGAACACCTCCCATGAGCTGCTGGCAATGCTCTTCCTAATGTCCCCCAGGATACCACTGGCCTTCTTGGCCACCAGGACACTCTGCTGGCTCATGGACAGCTGGTTGTCCACCAGGACCCCCAGGTCCTTCTCTGCAGAGCTGCCCCCCAGCAGGTCAGCCCCAGCCTGTGCTGGTGCCTGGGGTTGTTCCTCCCCAGGCGCAGGACCCTGCATTTGCCTTTGCTGAATTTCAGGCAGTTCTTCTCTGCCCATCTCTCCAGCCTGCCAAGGTCCTTCTGAAGGGGTGCACAGCACTCCGGGGTGTTGGCCATTCCTCCCAGAGCTTGATACATTCCAAATGTTTCAAGGACAACTCCACCGCTCTCTCCCTAGTCTGTCCTTCCTAAGCAGCACGTAGCCCTTCGTGACAACATTCCAGTCCTGCGAGCTGCCCGACCATGTCTCCTTTAACACAGTAAGATCAAAGCTCTACGGCTGCATACAGACCTCTAATTCTTCCTGCTTGTTCCCCATACTGCACTGTTGTAGTTTAACCCCAGCCAGCAGACAAGCCCCACACAGCTGCTCACTCACTCCCCCACTAGCAGGGTTGGGAAGAGAATCAGAAGAGGAAAAGCGGGAGAACTCCTGTGTTGAGATAAAGACAATCTAATGAGGAAAGAAAAGGCCATAACACAAGCAAAACAAAACAAGGAATCAATTTACTTCTTCCATGGACAGGCAGGTGTTCAGACATCTCAAAGAGAGCAGGGCCCCTTCATGTGTAACAGTTACTGGGGAAGACTAATGCAATCAACTCGAAATGTTCTCTCCACTCCTTCTTCTTCTCCCCACTTTTAATACTGAGCGAGATGCCACGTGGTCTGCTGGGGTCAACTGTCCTGGCTGTGTCTCCTCCCAGATTAGCAGCAAATCATAAGAAACAACTAACTCTGGATAGAAGAAAATCACAAGTTCATTCAAAAAATAAATACTCATGCTTGGTGGGTGTATTGGTTTTGTGTGGCAAGGTTTTCATAGCAGGATGGCTACAGGGTTGACTTCTGTGAGAAACTTCCAGCAGCTTCTCCAATGTCCAATAGACCCAGTGCCAGCTGGCTGGATCTGCTGCTGGCCAAACTGAGCCCATCAGCGATGGTGTAGCCCCTCTGGGATAACGTATTTAAGAAGGGGGGGAAAAGAAAACTGCACAGCTGCAGCTGGAGACCAGTGGAGTGAGAACCTGTGAGGAGAACAGCTCTGCAGGCACCAAGGTGAGAGGAGAAGGAGGGGCAGGAGGTGCTCCNATAGCAGGATGGCTACAGGGTTGACTTCTGTGAGAAACTTCCAGCAGCTTCTCCAATGTCCAATAGACCCAGTGCCAGCTGGCTGGATCTGCTGCTGGCCAAACTGAGCCCATCAGCGATGGTGTAGCCCCTCTGGGATAACGTATTTAAGAAGGGGGGGAAAAGAAAACTGCACAGCTGCAGCTGGAGACCAGTGGAGTGAGAACCTGTGAGGAGAACAGCTCTGCAGGCACCAAGGTGAGAGGAGAAGGAGGGGCAGGAGGTGCTCCAGGCATTGGAGCTGAGATCCCCCTGCAGCCTATGGTGTAGACCGTGGTGAAGCAGCTGTGCCTCTGCAGCCCATGGAGGAGCAGAGATCCATCTGCAGCCCACTGAGGAGCTCACACTGGAGCAGGTGGATGCCACTGAAGGAGATTATGATGGCATGGAGAGAACATAAACTGGAGAAGTCTCCTGGCAGGACCCGTGGCTCCATGGAAAAAGGAGCCCATGCTGTAGCAGATTTACAGCAGGGTTTGTGACCCCATGGGGCAACCATGCTGGAGCAGTTTGTGAAGTACTCCAGCCTGTGGGAAGAATTTCTGTTAAAGAACTTCATGGAGAACTGTCTCCCTTGGGAGGAACCCCACACTGGAGCAGGGGAAGAGTGTGAGGAGCTCTGTCCCTCAGAAGGAAGGAGTGGCAGAGACAACACTGACTGAAACTCCCAGTCTCTGTCTCTCTGCAAGGAGGAAAGATGTAGATAAAACTGAGTGAAGTGGAGTCTGTGAAGAAGGGTGGGGTGAAAAGAGGTGGTTTACTATTTATTTTAATTTCTTATTTTTGTAATCTGATTTGATCTGCAGTAAAGTAAGATTCTCAAGTCAAGTGTGTTTTGTCTGTGACAGTAGTTGGTGAGTGGTGTTTCCTTATCCTTATCTCAACACATGAGATTTTCATTACCTGTTGTCTCCCCCATCCAGCTGAGGAGAGAAGTGAAATAGCAGCTTGGTGCGCACCTGGCATTCATAGAGGGCCAAACCACCAGAGTGGCATAGCTTGGTTTGTTTGGACTTTGTTATCCCACTACTGCTAGGAAGCAATGAAGGAAACAAACAGACAAAGCATTCCCTGATAAGTATTTTAAGAAAGAGGTACATTACTGCCATATCTCATAAATCTGGCTACACCAAAATGGAAATTTAAGATGGGGAATATATTCTTCGAGTGAAATGAATATTTACATAGTTTAGATTTAAGTCTCTTCCTTAACTCTGCACACATGGCCCTAAGGATTCAGGCGAGTAACAGGCAGAACACATTCCACCGTGACAGCTGAGTCACTTTAGGAGGAATGCTCCTGGTCGAAGGGAGTATTTCCCCTCTATGTGGCCGCAGAGTGTGACTACCACATCCAACTTCATGCACCTCACCATCACTACAATCTGGAGAGGATCACTGGAATGGTTAGAGGTCTGGGACGCATGATGCACAAGGAGAGTAAGTCTTTTTTGCCCAGTCTTCAGAGGAGAATTCTTAAGGAGAAATCCATTCACCATCTCCCATCATCTAATGAGGGATTCAAAAGACAATGAGGACAGGTTCTTTTCAGAGACAAAGGACAAAAAGAAAAGAGGAAGCAGCTGCAAGTTGCAGCAAGGGAAATTCCAAACAGTTCTAAGGAAGAAATTCTTCATGGAAAGTCTCCAGCGATGTACATGGCTACACAGAGGAGCACTGGGGTTTCCAGCATTGGAGGTATTCAAAACTTAACTGGACAAGACTCTGAACTATTTAAATCCAGATCTGAGACTAGATAACCTCCAAATTACTTCTCCACCCAAATTACTCTATTGTTCTGACACATTAAAAAAAAAAGTCAATTTTCTTATATTAAATGAAGAGCTGTATTTTTATAAATTAAAATTAAGCATCAAGTGCTGAATATATCAATATACAAATATATCTTTCACAGAATAACTAAAAGTATTTAGAATCCAGTTTGGTAAACTAGAGAGAGACAAAAAGACACCTCAGCAGACTGTAGAAGATGGGTGACCATTTAGGTCCCTAAACAGTTAGCTAAAACTGGTTAAGCAACCACTGCCCATACGAGAAAAGAAAACAGTCTTCTATTTTCATACATATTTCATTTTGGAGAAGCACTGGGCAAAGATGGCAGAGTGAACAGATCTGAAGTATGTATCAGATTTTGTCACATCCCTGTCACATGCTATAAAAATGCCAACATTTTAATGATTTTGCTCTAGTTCAAAATGTTTGATCTGTAATGATTTTGAAATGCAAAAAAATTTGCCACTATTCCTGCTATTTTTGCTCTGTTTTGAAAAGTAAAATTAGATAGCAGATAGCATTTGTTTCTTGTTGCAAATTAATTAGGATATATAGGAAATACGTAACAAATCTTTTAGACTATTAATGTTCAAAAGTGCAAGAATTTCCTTTAAGATGAGCTCCTTAGATAAACTACTAGGCAGAGTATTTGATAATTTTCTCTTTCTTATGTTAAAATAGTTGCAATTTAAACTCAGAAAAATCAGATCACTTGCCAAACTTGACATGGGCAGGCATAAAAATATGTTTTTAAATTAGTATTTGGTAATTTCAACACATTGCTCTTTGAACTGTGTTTTTCCATAAACTTACTGCTTCTGAGAGAAAACAGCTCAGAAAAATCCAGACTCAAAATAGAAAGCTGCATAACTACGGAGGTAAAAGCTGTGTGTGTCAGGAACAGGTCATTACACATAATATGGCCATAACAAAGTTAATAAGGAGTATACTTGCACATAAGAAGTAACAATGACTTTCAGCTTCTGTGACATGGAAATTCATCAATATGGGAACTCAGCTATAATCAAGAATGACAGAAGAAACATCCATAGAAGGCTGTAAGAAAAGCAACCTGATAATATGCAGATAAGAGGTACCTAGGCAAAAGGTATTTTCAGTGTTTTCAAATTATATATAAATATTTATAAGATATATAAATAGCAAAAAAAGTCCTGTGAGTTTAAGTAGAAAGTGGACTTAGAATCTTTACGTATTATTTTTCCTTCTGAAGTAATTAAAAGTTCATAATCTCCCTTCAAACGTCTTGGCATCTCACATAAAAGAAGGAGGTTAATGAACAGATTACTGTACTTTGAAAGTAGCCTGCAATCCTACATTGTTTTCATTTTTGTACAAGAACAACCAAGACTCCTTCTTGCAAAGGGATTTGGTTTTACATCCACCCTAGATTTTCTCTGTTATTCTTAAAGAACAGGATAAATTCTAAATTATTTGGCTGACAAAAATTCAAATCATGCACACCAATCTTTTCTAATTCATCCTGTTTCTTTAGAGTTTTCCTAGTACTGTTTTCTGCACCGTGTCACATGCAGTGTTTTTACTGGAGGGCTGCGATCACAGTAATGTATTGCTCATTCTCAGATATACCCAAGCTATTAAAGATTATGGAACCTTATATGCAAATAAAGTGCTAGTTCTGCTGCACTAAAAAAAGTGATTCTGCACACTCATAAATCTTACCTCTCCCTGTGGGGGAGATGCAACAGTTTCAGGTGGAAATTACTTTTTTACAATGAAGGCTGACTCATTGTCTACCAGGCCTTAACTAGGTAAGAAAGGAAATCATGATTGCTCTACCCTCCCTAAATACAAATGCTGCTGCTAAAAACCCAACTGCATTTTACTTAAGGCTGCACTGACTTACAATTGCACAAATTGTTTACCTCATTTTATTCCACACTGGGAATGCTTACCATAAACTCATATTTTAGCCAGATTCAAACTGCATCATATGCTGACTACACATCTTCAGTTTTTTATCCTGAATCACACTATTATTGCAGGTTGCACAGTGCATATGTGCCTCAGCACACACAGGTTTCCAGCAGGCGTAAGAAAACTTCAAGTAAATGAATCAAAGTGCCTGCAGATGTATGGCTCTCATTAAATCACAAATATAATGCTTTAGCAGCTTATATTTTATACCACTACTTGGTTCACTGAACTCCATAAGCCTTTATTTTGTGGACTTGATAACATAGATGAGAAGGAACCACGAGAAGAGACTAAAATAATGGACAGATGAACAGTCCGTACTGGCAATGCAGCAGTCACAAGATTTTCAGATTCGGCAACTTAGACTTCTAACAAAATAGGATTTATCTGTATCTCAGAGTACGTTATGCAATCTGAGCACTACCTCAGTGTGGCTTTTTTCCTTTGGGTAGAATATGTAGAGATAAATGGCACAACTGAACAAACACAGTGCTCTGCCATTAAAAGCACAAAATAGAGGCAGCAAAATGAAGATAGAAGAGCTGGTGAACATTTTTTTCAATTTCACTATGCTTTCTGCAGCTTATTTTGAAAACAACCTACTTGACAATTTGAAAAAATGTTCCGTTCCCTATGTTTGAATTAACACAGCAAAAAGGTGTAGTGAGCTAAAACATCTCAGGAATAAATTCTGTCATACAAACCATTTGTATTTTATTTTAAAGCAGAATGGCACCTGGCAATCTTTATGATTTATGAACATGAACAATTGTCTGATTCACTGAGATCCTCAGTATTCTATCTTATTCTTAGCCTAATTCTTAGTCTGGTTCTTAAAATGTTTGACATCCAGCAGTGAAGTTTACCATCTTCCTGGAGTTCTCTGCTTTGAAACTGATTGTCCTTCTTCTTCTCTTGTAGAGTTTTAATTGACTGTCAGGGCCCCTTAATGCCTCATTAGGCCTAAATCACCTGCCCAGCCTCACCCAGTACCCCTTCCAGACACCCAGATCCTCTGCCATGGGCTCAAGTTCCCTCCGAAGCTCAGACTTGGCCACCCCAAGTCTGCCTGAGCTTCACTATAGCTTCACTATATAGCTTCACCTGTCTCCTATCCCCTGCTGCTCCTGAATCTCAGGCTGGATTTCCCTGACTGATCATGGACGTAACACTGCCCTGCATTGTCTAATGAGCACCAGGCTGCCGATGAAAACTGCTGCTGTCACCATGCTCTGCCTTAGGACAATGTTCCACCAGTGAAAGCACTGCCCTGCCCACACTGTGGTCCCCCTCATCTCCTGTCCTCTCTTCTCTCCTGGAGCAGTCTCATGGTTGCTACCTGCTGGCAATTCTCACGAAGGCTAAAGCCTGGTCTTAACTAGAGGTCCTGAACCAGCAGGCAGAAGATGCTTGTGTGAGGAGTCCCAGAGAGACTCACAAGGCAAACAAAGTCTGTTGGGACACTCAGCATTCTCACAGACAGTAAGGTCATATTCCTGATTTGCAGACTACCCTTAGGACCACGAAACTTCACTAAAAGCAGACAGTGAAGCTACTGCCAGCAGGCTAAAATTCTCTATATACAGGTCCATCCCTCTACTGGAAATTCTGAAGGCACCTCTAGACTCTAGACACCCGAAATTTGAAAACAGGTTTATGCATACAGAATGATATACCCAAAATTATAATTTACTCTTGGGACTAAAACTACAATCTGGAAGAATAGCATGGATAGCCAAAGACACACACTGGAAAATGTGGCAGTATTTTTCATTAGCAATCTCTGACTGCAGTTGTTATCAGAACAGCTAGTTAGAAACCTCACTTCTGACATATGTAGCAAGTGTAGTCTACAAACAGACATTCTCAGTTCTCCTTTCTGGCAAGACTAAGGGAACACACTGCATTTCACATACTGAAATGCACTTTTTAGCATCAAGCCTCCGTTTCCTGTCTGTGATCTCATTTTTCTGTTCTGCCACATCGAGCAGCAGCACACCTCCAAGTCTGAAAATGGTGTTTGCAAGGAACGTTAAGGATGAACGTTTCAGACTGGATTAGAACTAATGAAAACGCTCACACTGAAGCCAGGGGGATCAGCAATGAACAGGTATCACCTTTCATAGAAAGAGTTTTTTATAGAAAGACTATCTTCAGTAGTTTGCTAGGAGTGTGTGCTGAAAACACATGAGAAACAATTCAAAATTCTGCATAGCTTTTAACATTGGGATTATGAATTTATGGCACTTCAGCATTTTTTATATTATGACTGAATATTCAAGAAGAAAAGGTCATTAGAAGAAACCATTGAAAGGACAAAGGCTGAAACAACAGAATCTCTGCAGCACTGCTGCACTCAGGGGCCGTGGGTTTGATTTCCTGTGCTGCCATTCAAGTAGCATATTAGATATATTATCAAAGCAGCACCTTCTGTCATATATAAAGAGGGGAGTAGGAGTCATTAGACATTTTCTGGAGCGGATGGTGTCAAAAGTCTCAAACTGGTTGAGTCTTTGGTGTGGAGCACACCAAGAAAATCTGTTAACCTCACACTTTTGAAGAGGACAAAACTTACTACTTCTGCCAGCTGCTGAGGCTGAATGTATGAATTTCTTGATTCACATTAAAAGGGTTTTCATTAAAAGGAACTGGAATAAAAACATGGGGAAAAGAAAAGGCGAAATCAGTATAGATGTTTAATAATGAAAAAACACCTCAATCTTATTGTATGTGTTCCTGCTAGAAGGAGTAGTTGTTTATTGCAGCAATGTGAGCTACACGGAGGAGATACACAGTCGTATTAATGGTTTCTTTTAACCCCCAAGGTTCAGTATAATTTCATAAAGCAAACCATTAAGAAAGAGCGTATACAGCAGCCTTACTTAATTTTTCATGTCATTTCCATGTTTTAAAATGCAGAGCCTACCCTCACTGGTTCAATCCCAAAAAACCACACATTTCCCAAGAGGTAAGAATTACGTAACGTTTGCAACAGCTTAGCTTTATCTTTTGCTAGACAGTGGTCTCTGACGCTGTAAAGGTCAAGAAGGTAGCATCCTGACCAGTCTGTGTTTCAAAGCAATTTCCCTTGAATTTATGTCTTCTGTCTGATTAATCATTATCCCTATTTTCCACTCTGGCTCTTTACTGATATTGCCCTCGAACAAAACCAGTCATGACTCTTCAGCAGGTAATCAAGAACAAAAGCCTGCAGAGTGGCACCATGTTCACAAGCGCTTTTTGTTTAACTGAAGATATTGCTACTATTAGTCACACAGAGAAGCAATGCCACGTCAATAACATCCCTTGACAAGGGGATCATACCCTTATCAGCACCTCAAATACACTCACAGAACATGTTAAAGGACACTATTTGCACTTGGATGGCTCTCCAGCGGTTCTAATTCACCCTCATGCTTGGGCACATATTATTTAAATATTCTACATTAGTAATAGACATTTATAAGCATTTCCATTTTTCTCCTCTTTAGACTTGGCCTATATTTATCACTTTTTTTTTTTTTATTCAAAAGAAACAGTAAGACCCTCCTTATCCACCCACAGTGAGGTCCCTGGATGACTCAAATCAGGTAACATTTTTGGTTCAAAGACAGAAAATTATCTGCACGCCACCAGTGCCAGCTGACTAATGAAAGAAATTGGTGTTACACTCCAAGAAGGTCTCTTGCATACTCTGTAGCTGGGGAATCTGAAAAGACCTTAAGAAGAAACAACCCACTTGTGTGTATAGAGGTATATGTCCAAAACAGGCAAAATAAACAGCACATAAAGTCCAAATTAAGGCCCAGTATACCACAGCAGCCATGGTCTACAAATAATTTTCTTTTTCTAGGGAAAATAAAGGAAAAGACTCAGATGTCATAAATTTTTAAATTTAATAAGACAAACAACTTTAGAAGAGAAATTCTTACTTTATCAGCCCATTAGTTATTCATTATAGTTTACAATCAGCTTTTAAAAAGTATCCCATTGTGGTGGTCTCAGGATAGAGGTAATATTAAGTGCTTAGTTCCTTGAATATATGTGTGTCAGCTTTCACCGAAAACAGTTTTGTAGATTGTATAGTTGATATAATGTGATTGCACCCCTAGAGCAAGGGACCTCCCCTTTAAAGAAAGGCAGTTTTTAATTTAATCCAAAATTTCACAGGAATTTGTATCAGTGTATCTTTTCTGTCCACTGCATGTACTCTCGTGGCCTCTCTGCAGCTTTCAGTGGTTCACACACACAGCGACACATAACCTTTGCATTCTGTGCTGTTGTAGCACTGTTAGACCAGCAGGTAACAGGTTTTCTTAATGGTATTTCTAACACTTACTTGATCTTTTAAAAAACCTCTGGATGTTTACAGAGCCCTTAGGAAGTACAGTAACTGTTCCTTTTGTATCAACTCTATTCCAGCTATGCCACACATTTTCTTAGGAAATTTTATTGATTAAAAATAGCTTCCTAATTAAAAATCCACATTACTAAAATATCAAAGGTGGAAGACATCACAGAATTACTGCTTCCATTATTCTAAAATATTAAATAAAGTTGATTTTAATATTTTAACAAGAGCAATAATTTAAAGAAAATTGCTAGCATAAAGTTCAGCCAATGAAAGGATACTTAAGCTCACAGTAGTTTATTTTCCCGGTCACAGGAGTGGAGGAAGGCAGTGTACTGGAACCTGTAGCTTGCTCCTATTCCTAGATATTGAAATACAGGTGTACATAATGGCTTCCATTTTCTTCATTTATAAAAGGAACGATATAAAACAATTTTTCCCAACCAGGAAAAAATATATTTTTACCCAATAAACACAAATAAAATGGAGCTAAAGTACATTATACTTAATAAAGAATCATCAATATTTGACTGAAAATGTTTTAATTGATAATTCATCTCCATTTCCCACTCATGTCCTGGCAGAGACTTTCTCTGTCAACACTTATTTGCCACAAGATTTCCACTTTATTAAACAAGTGGTCTTATTCTACAATAACCTATGCCCTTGAGTAAATAATTCATATAAACCACCCCATAGCAATAAGTAAGATTATATAGATTACATATCTATGTGCATATAAATATATATTTGTACCTATACGGGGAACAACGTTCACTGGATGTCTTTTAGAAACGACATTTCTGTGTTTTGAATTCCCACAATCTGTTTCTATACAACACTGGCCACAGAGCTAGTAATATTATTTATTTTTTAATTAAATAGTGCATCTGACTGCACTATTTTTAAGATTAATCATATGAGAAAATATTGAAGAAAATGTGCCAAAGCTTATTTGCCCCTACAATCAGGAAAAACCTTTCAGCACAGGATGCAAAAATCCTCATGTATTTCTAAGAGAAGGAAAGAATTAACTACGGCTATCACATGTGAATTTGGATAATGAAGGTAAACTTTCTATCTCACCACTAGCACAAAGCAACTTCGCCTGGTAAAAATCCTCAAAACCCTACAGTCTTCATGTTTTCTGAGCCCCTGTGAGGAGATTTATTCAACATATTATTTCCACCTTAGAATTACTTATTTTACTATGAAGTCCAGTAACTTCTACTCAAATTCTTTCTGTGTACTCCTAAGTACAGTTACCTAGGAAAAGTAAAATAGCCAAAAAGCTAAATAATAGTCAGCTATGAACTGACACTATATGCTACCTCTCCATAAATAAACAGGGAATGAAATGATTCTGCAGTTCTATAATTTGGCCTTTAAACAATAGAACAAATAACATAATTTTTCAGCTAAACCTATTTTTTGCTTAAGGTTGTTACCTGGATTTTGCATCTCAGTCCATGTCAGTGCAAGCATTTCTAGCCAAATAAGAGAAATTTTACAGAATACAGATTAACATGGTGGAGTATTTTGCTGTTAGTAATCAAATTCCCTCTCAAATCATAAATTCCCTCTCAGATCATAAATCCTAGGCAGACATATTCTGAATTTGTATAAAATTGTAAAAAGAAATTATCATTTTGGCCAGATACTATTCTGATGTGAGTAGAAAGGCTCACAGAGGAGGGAAATTTATTAACTTGAAGTACTACATGATTTTTGTATCAGTTGTCTCTTATATCAGTAGAATTATAGAATAATGAAGGTGTGAACAGACTTTTGAAGATCTACTCCAGTCTTCTGCTGAAAGGAAGGCTAACCTCAAAATTAATCAGGTTGCCATGCAATCAAAGCCATGTCCAGGCAAATTCTGAGCATCTCCAAGGACAAAGGTGTCACAACACTCCTGTGCACCCACTATACTACTTTACCACCCACAGAGTGATGGAAGAATTCCTTCCTTCTTATTGAAATTTCCATTGTGTTTCCTGACTCCGTCTTCTTAATAATCACTCAGTAGATGACGGAAGACAGCAGTTAGATTTCCCTCTCTTCCTTTGTCCTTCTCTTCCAAGCTGAGAAGGTTCAGAGCCTCCCCTTACACTTCATGTGCCCCACACACCTGCGAGACTGTGGGTCTGTCAGGGTCTTTCTTCACTGGCTGGCATCTATAGTCGTTCTGTTCTGAAACACTGTACCTAAAGCAAGCATACAGGAAGCCTAGAAGATTCAGGGAAAATTTCATTCCTATCTCTACCACAACATCCCCTAAAACACCAAGAGGGATGTTACCACACTTCAGGTCATACCCTCGAGTTCCTCATATTTCAGGAAGGTATACACAATAAAATGACTCTTCAGCGATTTCTATGAGCAAAACCTACTTTAGAGACCAGTCAATATATTAAAAGAAGCTGGTTTGCAATAGTTTCCCAAATACTGGAAAATGTATTTTCTTTCTTTGGACTACAGAGCCAACAGACATTATGCTCATTTGTTACTATCATACAGAAATTAGCAAGTAATTTCTCCAGTGAAAATTTGTTCTTCTGAGAAATGACTTATTTCCTAGAAAGAAAGTTCCCCCATCTGCTAAGATTAAGTAGAATGGCAGCAGTGTGTCATTCTGCTTAATCATTTTGTACAGCTGGTTACAGCAAGGAATCTTTTATACTGTTCTGCATGACCACATGAATGACAAATATTTGCTAAGGACAGAAAATAAAAGAACTGAAATCAATTTTGTGACTTCTTGAAAACTTTGTAGTTTTCTGCCATGAAACTGAAATTGAACTGAAACATTTAAAATTAAGCGGAAAATGGTAAGTAACATTTTAAGTTTTCCATGCTATGTGGAGCAAAAACAACATACAGAAGGCAATTCAGTCATCTTCCTAAGCAAAACGGTGAGCTAGGTATGAGAAATAACCATTACTCACAGGTAATGAATTTCAATCCCAGCTGGGGTTCTGAAAAACATTTTCTGAATTTTCGCAAATCAAAGTCCACTAATATTTTCTAAAGCAATTGATAGGCCAAACAATGAATTTTATGTCATAGAGAAAACCACCCTGAATGGGTTACTCTTGAATTGTCCCTTAGTCACTTCAGTCAAAAGATGTGTCAGAGCAATTCTCAGTATTTTCTTTTTAAGGGCTTGTAATCTGTTGTTCCAGATTCATAATCAACAGTGCAATGCTATTTCACAACAGAAAAAAGCTTTTTTTTTTTACCATTTAACAAATGTGAACTGAAAGAGAATTTCCAGGAGTCTCCTTGTTTCTACAAAGGAAGTTAGTACAAAACAAGCAGCACTCCACACAAAACTGCCTTGAGGAGGTAAGGTTTCCAGGACTAAAGCCTTATGGTTGCTCCCAGGCAGCTAAAGAGTAGTGCCACCTCCTGTACAGCTACTGTCTTCATGAACAGACATGGTCATGGACAGACGGTGGATAGCCAAGCCACAGCTCCAGCAGATACCATATGGGATATTTATATCTTGTTGATTTGGATTTTAGCTGCTAAAATCCTTAAGGAGCAAGCTTTGCTCAGTTCAATATAAGACTTAATAAATAATGGTCTTTGATAACAGCTACTTTTATCTAATTAGCACCCATTTTCTAAACATCCAGTTCTTAAAATATGTTTGGCCAGTTGACTAGAGGCTTTTTTCCCTTCACTTCTAGTTTTTCCAAGCAAAGACACAGAACCACCCTGATGGTATTATTTTTCAACCTTTGGGAGTTTTTGGTTGTTCAAGGTGTGCAAGGACTGATCCCTTATTTATTTTTTAATATAGGTATCTACTGCATTCAAATTGAATATGTCTTCTAACAAGAATTTTTATAAATATGGGCCTAAATATATATGTTTGTATTCAAACCTTTATGGAACAGAAGATAGCTCATATCCTTAAGATCATGTAGTAAGTAAAATTTTTAAGACCTTTACAATTAATGAGGACTTAGATTCTCCCAAGTTCAGATGTGAAGTGAATATGGAATTTAATTTGAAGACCCAAAAGTTGAATAAATTTTAGTGCATTTAAGCAGACTGCTGCTAGCTGTTTCTATATAGGGTCTAACAATTATACCACCTTTTTATGTTTTTTAGGAAAATCATCCTCATTTCTCCATGTCCACATTGTTGTTCTTTTTTTTTTTCTTTTCAGTTCATTTGAAGGCAAGGAGAGCACTGGAAAGGAATCAGTATTCCAGCTGAATGGACCAAAGAAATTGTCAAAGACTAACAGAAAAGGCTTTTCAGTTTTCTCAGCAAATGTGCTGCATTTTTGCTGTAGCAGTCTTGGCCTACCCAACTTGGCAAACCCTATGAAATATCTTAAACTTGGGAATCCGTTTGTTAATTTAGAACAGCAAAGAATGAACTTTTAAGTTTATACTCACTGTTGCCCATAGGGATCATCTCCTCAGCAGGCAAATGTAGTGTCTATAAAAGGATTAAAAGGTACATACAGAAAATACATTTTTTCTCTTTAAAGGTGAAGTTATGCCTTCATAACCTTTATAAGGTTTTATAAAGTAGGTATACACCCAGAGAATGGATGTGATTTCTTTTATTTATGGTACTGACAAACACACCCACACAAAATTTTCAATGCTGATAAACATGACAAAATCTGCCAAGGCTGACCATATAGGTTCTATCTAAATACAAGTTTTAGATACCACTGAATACTTGGAATCTTAGAAGGTTACAAATTTTCTAGTCAAATGCTTATTTATTGATCAATGTAGCTAGGACTATTTAAAATCAGAGAGAAAATAATCAGAGAGAAAAAAAGATCAATTACTTTTATAACCCTTTCTCTCCAACAGACCTGTATATTGACAGATTCTAAGCGAAATTCACATTGAATGCAATTGCATTAACCTCATTTGAATTACAGTGAGATTTACTGGGATCTAAACTAGTCCTTACATGTGAACATGCAATAGGTGTCCCTGCTTTCACAGCTGAGGAGAAGCCACCTGTGGAGAATATCTTTGTCAATTGACACCTGAGCCATTACATAATACTTGATAGCTCAATGGGACACTTATCTCCATGCTGTTTATAGGCAGCCATGTCTCAAAATATTTTTCATGGAATACCACACTTGAAAAATCACGCACAGTAACATCTTTCTGAGAGACAATGGGAGATGTTTTCTCCCAAAAAAATCAGGTCCTCTGTACCAACATCAGTCTTTGGGCAAAGGGACTCCATTTTGACTTACACTTCTATACTGCGTAGTGTACTCTGTGGTAATGAAGGATAACCACATCCTGGAATGCATTAGCAAGAGTTTTCCCTGAGGCAACATTCCCCTCTGTTTGTCAAGATATGGTCAGATTAGTATGTCCAATTTTGCCGCTCTTACCAATACCTAATTATAAGGAAGAAAGTCATCATAAAGAGGCCAGTGAAGCATGGGAATGGTTGCACAGAGAAGCCTTGAGGTCCCCATCCCTGGAGACATTCAAACTTTGGTTGGGAAAGGCCCTGAGCAACCCAGTCTAACTATAGAAGTTGTCCCTGCTTTTAGAAGTGGACTGGATGAAATAATTTCAAGGAGTATCTTCAAACACTGCAGTAGTGTTGTGCAGAAACCTTCCTGTAAGTTTTAAATTAATTAGCTTTGAATGAGGACAATCTATCAGCATCATGATCCTCACTGTGGGATAATCTCAAGTATCCCTGTATCCCTTCATTCAGAGCATTGTATTGGTGTACTAAACTGCCACAGAAACTAGCTATTTTAAACATCTTCAATATGTCTGCAGTATACTGCAACCAGTGATGAGATGGCATACCAAGGGAAGGAGCAGATTACATCTGCATAGCAGAGACTCCCACGAGCCTTAGAACTCCTTTTTTCTCTTTCTGCTTAGCAGATCACCCTAAAAAATTTCCAGGCACAGTAAGAAATTTGTTAGTTATATCTCTTATATCACTAATGCCATTTTCATCTGATACTCTCTGTTTCCAGAATTTGATTTAACGAAGGAAGTAATGGTTGATTTGTTTGAAAGTAAGGCACTGCTCACAGGCTGAGAAAGAGTTAAAAGGATAAGTGAATGCAGTGTCAGTGGCAGACTGTCCACCAGCTAGTCATGGAGAGAGTCTGTGAGTTCTGCTCACAAGAAGTGATGTCTAGACACCAAGAATATTGCCCAACAGAAAAAGCCAACAGCAACTGCACAACTATGTGCTGATACAAAAAACAGGAGAACAAGACATGTCAAATGGTAACATTTGGTACCTTCACCTACTTCATTCCAGGTGAATATTAAAATGAAATGAGCCTGAGTGGAAAACATGAAATACACCAATCAGTCTAGCTTAAAAAAAACCAATTACACAGGTAAAGCTATGTATAACTCCATTAATATACATGTGTATTTAATGTATCAGGCATATATATGCTTACATAGAATGAAATCACAGAATCACAGGAATGGGTCAGACTCAGGAGGATCACAGTCGGTCATCTTGTCAAACCTCCCTGCTTAAGCCAGGCCATCCCAGAACACATGGCACAGGATTGCATCCAGCTGGTTCTGGAATATCTCCAGTGAGGGAGACTCCACACCCTCTCTGGGCAATCTGTTCCAGTTCTCAGCCACCCACACAGTAAAGAAGTTCTTCCTCATATTCAGGTGGAACTTCCCGTGCATTAGTTTCTGCTTGTTACCTCCATTCCTATTGCTTGGCCCCACTAGGAATAGCCTGGTACATCCTCTCGATACCCTCCCTTCAAATATTTGCATACATCGATGTGTTCCCTCTCATTTGTCTCTTCTCAAGGCTAGCTCACCCTTTCTTCATAAGAGAGATGATCCAGTCCCCTCATCATCTTTGTAGCCCTCCACTGAACTCACTTTAGGAGCTCCGTGTCTCTCTCATCCTGAGGAGTCCAGAACTGGACACAGCACTCCTGGCGAGACCTCGCTAGGGCTGAGTACAGGGGCAGGATCACCTCCCATGAGCTGCTGGCAATGCTCTTCCTAATGTCCCCCAGGTGGCCTTCTTGGCCACCAGGACACTCCGCTGGCTCATGGACAGTTCTGGTCTAAGAAGTCATTAATTTCTCAGCCTTAGGAACCACCATTTCTCAGTACAAGGAACCACATTTTGTAAGGCTGCAGCAACAGCTGCAATTCCCAGATAAAAGCAAAACCCTCTATGGTTAAGGGAGGTGCAGATGGTGGAATATGTTTTGCAAAGACACCTTTTTGGGATAAGCAATGCTATGCTTACAGAAAGCAAAGTTTATCCTCCAGCTCTATATGGAATGAAAATGGTGTCACTTAAAGATACAGAGGCCCTGTGAGGTGCTATGGGTAAAGTGATTTCTCCATTCCATAGTTACCAAGGTTAAATAGTAAAATAGTGATTAAATAATTATTTTCTGTAATGCATTTCATGAAGCTTTTTCCTACAGAAACCCCCATATGATCATTATAGCTGAAAAATCCTACAGGATGCTTTAATGCTGCTACCAACCATATTCATTTTAACATGGATTTTCCATCGAAAATCAAGACGTGCTTGTGAGACACAGACTTTCACTCTAGAACAAAGCACGTAACAAAACCCATGCAGCCATGACCACAGAAATAACCTGCAGTGAGAGAGAGCCAGCTACAGGGATGCTGTTTTATCTTAAAAAAAAAAAAGATCTTGCGGCTGGCAAGGAAACATGAAGCTGCAGCAGCACCATGTTTTTTATGAGTCCCAGATCAATATAAATCTATATGCCTTGTATGCTGAAGCAGCTAAATCATGTGGTAGGTGTCATTTGTATTTTTAATATGGTACATCTTTAGTTCAATTAGAAATATTTGGATGGAATCCCAGCCTAATCATGCAAGTCTCGGATGTTTTGTTGATGCGTAGCAAGACTTTACTGTCAGCAGTCGGTCAGCAGAAATACAGACAAACAGAGGTAAGAATTCAGTCTTAAAAATGAAAGGATGTTAACAATATCTTAATAGTATTACAGTGAATTACACTGTATTACACCTTTAAGCAATTTTGTTTGTTGTGTATGCAACATTTAAACTTTTATTAGCCTCTCTGGGTGGGAAAATGATTGAGAGTTGGAACCACAGAGTAGTAAGGGATGTGCTCGATGTTGCTTTACTCTGTTTGGTATTTTTTTAACAAGAGAACAAATGCTTCAATAATAATCATGCTAAAGAAATTTACATTTGATTATATTTCATGCACACTTATTTATCTCTTGCTGACAAAAAAGTGGTAATTTGAAAACAAACCTGACTAATAGATCCCTGACCTATGTGACCTGTATATTTACACAAGAATATGTACTCTGTATGCTCAGATTGTCTCCAGAAGAACAGTGTAGCACTATACAAAATCAAAGATGAATTAAAGGTGTTAGGTTATCAACCACTGTTTTATGGGAAAAAAAAAAGGCCCATGAAGTTTTTCAACATAGATACTAGAGAATACATAACATTTCATTTAAAACTGAAACAGTTTTCTAAGTTAAAAGAAAAATTTAACTGCCTTTTTCTTCACAATGTCAATACTTTGAACGCACTTTCAATATTTTTTTCCCATTATATTGTTTGCAAGCACTTAAGATCTGTAAATCTAGTCCTCTGAGTCATTTTACAAAGGACTCCATTCTGTTTTAATAGGAAAATATTATGCACTACATCATACGAAAGTGGTGGCAGCAGCTGTGGGTTCCCTATCACAGGTTTGCAAACACATTTAATCTAATTGATGAGCTTTTGTTTAAACATGCATTGATATGCATCCTGTGCTGCATGTGGGCTGCAAAGATTCACAACAATATACAGCCGAAGTCATATGCCTGTGATGCCGGAACAACTTTTATAATACTGAGAATGTGAAATATCTTTATTAATACTACTTTCATGCAAGAAAAAGAACTCCCAAAAAAACCCAACCAAACAAAAAACCAACAAAACAAAGAAAAAGAGAAAAAGAAAAAAAGAAAAAGAAAAAAAAGAAAAAGAAAGAAAAAGAAAAAGAAAAAAAAGAAAAAGAAAAAGAAAAAGAAAAAGAAAAAGAAAAAGAAAAAGAAAAAGAAAAACAAAAACAAAAACAAAAACAAAAACAAAAACAAAAACAAAAACAAAAACAAAAACAAAAACAAAACACAACTAACCAAAAACCCTAGATAATTATATAGCTGGATTCATTCTAATTCGCACTGAAACCTACAACTCAATTCACACTGATTTAACTGAATAATCAGAATCACTTTGAATAAACTTTTGTGAGTTGTGCTTTGGAACACACATTTCAAAACCTAATCTGAAATCTGCCATTAGTGCAAGTAACTTACACAAGCTTACATTTCCAGGCACATATATGTTCAATTTCAGATTTCACAGTGTCACCTGAGGTAACACCATGTTTTGTAAACATAACATTTCTCCATGTTATTTTCCTTTGTTGCAAACATCCTTCTTGCATGTTGCTCAGAACTGAGAAAAAAACTAACACCTTTGCCTTATTATTATTATTGAAAATAAATTAGATTTTTCAAATATATAATGAGAAAATATTTGGTTTGATTTCATTTGGTCAAATTCAAATCCATTCTTCCCAAAAGCAATGACAAGTAATTTAACGTCAAATTGTCATCAGAGAAACTCTGTCTAGTCAATGCCACCGATATTCAGGGTCATTTTTACTGAAACACCAGAGGAATACAGAAATACAGACGTTAAACAAATGATTGTTTTTTCTTTTTCCTCAAGTATCATTTCAAGATGTTTGGAGGCTCAATGTGAACCAAGGATTTTAATTGACAGACTGTCTTTTTCTCTGTATTTGGCCTACGCAAAGCTTTTTTCCTAACAGAAATAAAAGTCCACTTGGAACTTACTGTGACTATTTTACCAAATTCTGCATTTCTTTCAAATACAGAAATGCAATACTTCTTGCTCCCACATTAAGGAAACATTTTTAAAAAAAGCACTAAAATAGTAAGCTGTCATTCAGAGAAATTGCAGAAAATGCGTAGGTGATAGGGAAGGAATGGGGTCTGGTTTACCATGCTGCTTTGTTCTACAGGAAAATACTGAATAAATGGTAAGTTACAGAGAAAATTATGAACATTTCACAAGATGGTGAATTTGTAGTTTTCATTCCCACAGGGACCTCAACCCATGAAAAAAAATTGTAAAACTTCTATTTGAGGGGATATGTGGCGCAGTTAATACAGGACCCTTTCACTTAGAGAACTTGGAGGAAAACTTCCAACAGAAGCATACTATTTACAATTAATCCAATCAGAGACCTTCATTTGGCTTGTATGTTGGGATTTTTTTCCTGAATCCTTTGTGGCTTATTGTGAATTCATCAGGAAAATCCTTCCAATATCTCCATACAGCTCTACTTCCAGTTCTATCTGCAATTCCCTTGAGAAGCAGTAATTTTTGGCATAGTTTGTGCCACCTTTACAGATGAATTCAGCAGCTCCCTCTCTCTCCTAAGGCAGAAGTTCCTGTTAGCTCCCTGCACTGCAGTGCAATGCAGCCCAAGTACCAGCAGTACCAAGTGTGTTTGCCTGAGTAGGTTTCCCTTGTGTTGTACTAACCTCTGCAATCCATCCCCCCCCCCACCCCATCACAGATACACTCAGCGGCGTCCTAACCCTCTACAGAAAGGAGAGCAGGATACTATCAATCACAGAGGAGCCTGGGTGATCTCAGCATCTTTCGATGAGACGATCTCCCTCCTCCCCATCTATCTTTATATGCTTCTTTCTCATCTTTCCCTTCTCTCCTCAGCCCCCTCCTTTCTGTACAGATGTGCCGTGGCCGCCCCAGCCAGGATGACTCAGCTCCCACCCTCGCCCCCTACTCACGCTGCACCCACAGCGCTTTGCAGAATTAGGATCCGAAGTCTAATCAGTGACCTGCACTTTCAATTACCAACATGTCACCCAGCGCTCCAGTCCCTGGGGTGTCCTGCCTCCACTCAGGATAGCCAGACCAGCTCCTACACCTCTCTGAATTCCTCAGGCTCTTCTACCCTGCAATCCTCTTTAAATTAGATCGGTGTTGCCTCAAAAAGCCTCACCATCCCATGGCTCTTCTTAACCCTTGGACTTGCACTATAGTTCTTATTACTATGACTTCTCCATTCTCTCCTCCCCACATATGTCAGAATCCTCTCGGGACCTACATTTCCAAAGCCCCTTGCAAGGCAGGACTTAGTGTGTTTTGGAGAGCTCCTTTCCTGAAGCTGCAGAGAAGGAAATCCCTCCCTGCCCCTTATGAGTCACGAATGCCAAACTATTCTCTCACCATAGTCAATGTGAGTAAAAATCCTTGAAGGAAATCGATAGTGAGAAAAGCAACAAAGCGTTTTCAAAACCACTTAAATTGGTTATTTTCTTTGTTTTATTCC